>VUQK01011166.1:70207-90705 GCA_015106715.1 Bujurquina vittata
CCCCCCGGGGGCTTTTTTTTCACAAAAAAAAAAAAAAAAAAGCGCTCGGAGAGCTCAGGAAACCTGAAATCCTCCACTGTCGCCGTGTTTTGCGTCTTCGTACTGCGTCTGTTCTTACGCTTTGGCGACGCCCGGACCCCAAGAGTACCTGGCTGTTGGGTTGTACCATAAGTCACATGAACTTAATAACGGAAGTGAGTCTTTTTCATGTCTTCATGATTCAGCCGGCGGACACGTAGATGCCGCATTGAGCAGAATAAATCAGCCTTTTGTCGTTTTTGCTCAGTATCTTTTCTGTTTACATTTTAATAGCAGAGCCCTGAGTGTTTTGTTATGGAGGAAAAAAGCATTAATTTATTTGAGAAGCATTACTATTTAAACATGCCAATAGTTTATTTTTGAGCAATTTCTCATGTACATCTACAACTGAATTGAAAAAAAAGTGCCTGTGTGACTCAGAAGTGCCTTTTTGTTTATAAGTTTTGGGAAGAAAAATTGTATCGTTATATATATCGTATATCGCCATTCAGCTAAAAAATATCATGATATTATTTTTGGTCCATATGGCCCACCACTACTGAGAAGACAATTCAGCCATTTGATTCAGGTGTGTTGGATCAGGGACACATCTAAAACCTTCAGGACACTGGGCCACAAGGCCTGGATTTGAGAACCACTGATTTACAGAGAATACTCTGAGAAAGAGAAAATATCTATTGAGTGGCAGTTCTCTGGGAGTTTGCTGCTGTCAAAGAATAGAAGACAATGACCAGACTCTGTCTGCTTCGAACTGATAGGAAAGAAACAGTAACTTAAATAACCACTCATTACAACCAAGATATGCAGAAGAGCATCTCTGGACACCCAACACCTCGGATCGTTAAAGACGATGGGCTACAGTAGCAGAAGAGCACACCGGGTGCCATCACAAGCTAGGAACAGCAAACTGAGGCCACAATTCACACAGGTTCAACTGGACAAATAAAAGATTGGAAAAACTTTGCCTGGTTTGATGAGTCTCAATATATGTTATGACTAGCTAGGAATTATTAAATAGTACTTCATGGAATTAACCCCCCCAGTTACTGGGGTTAGGTTAATTGGTGATTCTAAATTGCCCATAGATGTTAATGTGAGTGTGAATGGTTGTCTGTCTGTGTTGGCCCTGCAACAGGCTGGCGACCTGTACAGAATAAGTGCAAGAGAATGGATGGATGGACTTTATGGAATTAACCTATCTTACAATAATTAACAACAACGTTATAATACATAAAAAAACACTTAGGCCCAGACTTCAGTTCAGGTTAATGAGAATTTGGATCCCACTCTGGGTATTAATTCTGTAGTGGTCCTTAAAAATGAGCCAAACAACAAATGATCCTTTAATATACCAGATCCTGCATTTGGTTGTAAATTACAAAACAATATTGTGTTAGACTTTCTTGTGAACGGTTCTCACCTTGGACAACACCCCAGGGGTACTGTCTGGCTCTCACTGCTTTGTTTCCCACTTTGACCTCTTCTACGCTTCCAACCACAGCAAACGGCAGATGAGCCTGCACAGAAAAACAGGTTAGAGCGTCAAAAACGTAAAAATGTTTAGCTCAAGCCATAAGCAGGGGATTGGGGGTACACTTCCTTAAAGAGGTATTTTTCCATTATATTTCTTGCCAATATTCTTCACAACACAATAGGTTGTGGTGAAAATCTACTAAAATCAAGAAGAAGGATAAGCTGTTTCACTGTCTGTCTCCACTCTTATCCTTCACAACCAGACCACACCAGAGCAAAGCGTAACCATGTTTACACAGTGATCTGTTTTAAGTTTGAACATGTGGCTCTGTTGGGAGGCACATTTTGCTGAAGTGATTAAACACACATACTTTATTATTGCTCGGAGCTACTATGCCTTATTAAGACCAACAATGAGGAGGCATCACAGGGGAAACATGCCTGATATGCTACCTCAAAAATTAGATGGTGAGCTGAAACCAGCTGGCTGGTTACAGCTCAGAGGAACCAGCACGCTGGCGAGCGTGGCTGCTGATGTAACCGACTATGAATAGACTGGGATACTGTACAAGGACGGTGCCTCTGAGAACCAAATGCTGTCTTATTCACCATTTTTGTACATGTGTGGGTGGTGTTCAAACACTGTGATTATACATCAGAGGCATAATGAAATCTGATCTAAAAATAGCCAGAAATTCTCAGGAAAATGCATTTGCTCCTGATGCTTCAGCAAAAGTCTATCAGCTGGTACAACTTCTAAGTTCAAAGTTGGAGGAATATCATTAAGTTTATACTCTCTTTTTATTATGAACTAAAAAGAATAAGAAACTGGTGCAATCAATGGGTAAACCTATGCATGATCTTTGTTTATAGTCATATACGAGTATTTTCCAAAGTTAGAGTATCCAGTCAAAAATGTGAGAGATTGCACTGTGTCTGCACAGGGGAAACATTATTTTCAGGACATGTTAAAATAAATGGTTCCATTAATAGATGTGTAACATATGTGGTGCCAAAAAACATGAAGTGGTTTGGTGCATAGAAATCTAAAAAAAGAGCACCTGCTGAGCGGGTGCCAATGCTCGGTTGTTTTGGAGCCGTAACGTGCTGTTATAGTAAAGTCAGTGAATACGTGTGTGAAGTTTGATGGGTTTGATGCTCTAGCTTGAACAGTATGTCTTTATGGTTTGAACTGGATTTCTAGATAACATCTTTATCACTTTATCGTGTTCACTAGATTTTTTAGTAGATCCATCTATGAATATATAAACAGCTCAGCCAAAAAAGTATTTGACCCTGCAGTATTTAAATTAGTCTTTAAAAAAAAAAAAGACATTATTTTTACTTCCAACACAAATCAATGGTTTTGGGGTTTTAGTTACATCTATATTACCACCTTTATTAAAATATTTTTAATCTTTTTGAGTAAGCCTGCTTTTGTGGCAAAAGTGACTTACGTTCATGGAGGCATTGATCTCACTGACTGTTTCGTCGTCTGTTGGGAACTGATATATCTGGACGCCGTTGCTCACCAGCTCGCTCATAATCTTTATTTTGAATTTATGCAGCTCACTCTTGGAGATTGTGTCCGCTTTGGCAATGATGGGAATTATGTTGACCTGAGAAAAGACCAAAGAAAAAAAACAAAAAAGATTTGAAAGATGTTTTATCAATGTATAAACACTGATTATATTATGTAACCATTTGGTGTAGCCTGGTATACCTGTTGACAAGACAAAACAATGACAGAAGATTAACAGTGAAACACCAAAATGTTTTTAGATAATTACAGATTACAGCAATGGCCCACTGTCTTGTCCAAACAGTTAAAATAAGCCATATCAAACTAACTGAAGTTTTAAACAGCAGTGCATTGCATCTATAAGACCACGCACAGCTAACTGAACAGCAAATAAGCTCAATCAGAACCCCAACTGATAAATAAAACAAACAGTGATTATGAAAACAAACTCGGCTCCATCTACAATCAGCAGCAGATGTGAAGAAATAAACACACACTTTGTCTGCATTCCTCTGTACAGCTGCATTACCCAGATCACTAACTGGGAAGATGGGAAGGACTCTCACAGACCCCTCTGCAATTCCACAATGTGCCTTGAAGCATGAGTCAGAGCTTGTTAAAAATCAAATTCCAATCTCATCATACTTTATTGGCCCATTAATTTGCAGAGGGTAGCCAGTATCAGGTTTTAACCCTTACTTAACAAACCAGTTTCACTAATCTCTGTGTAATATTTGCTTGCTTCAACACATCTGAGTTTTCCCAGCTGACCAAAGATCATTCCCAAACAGTTAATGTTTGTTCTGAGAGATGAGGAGCAGCAGCTGTAATCACATTAGGAAGTTCACAGGAATGACAATCACTGAAAAAATAGCCTAATATTTTGGCACTTTATCATTTAATGGGAAAGCATCTGAGAGTGGAAGTGAGAGTGTCTGTGTTCAGACCCATGATGATACACTCTGCTTCAGTAATGTTGAACACACAGAGTGACACAAGTCACATTTGTCTGTTTGTCTGTTAGGAGGATAACTTTAAACAGAATTCAATGAAAATTTCTCGAGCTTTTGGGGGTGGTACAAGGAACAATTAATTACATTTTGGTAGCGATCGAGATCATCATCTGGATCCAGGAATTCCACTGAACCCTTACAGTTATTCTTTGTGTTAGTTAAGCAGTTGATATCCCTCAGAATTAACTAAGTTTTCATAATAAAGTTCCTGTAATTTGGGGGTTTTGGGGAATAAGAAAAGGCTGTACAACATGACTGTGGAATCAGTCACATTTTTTAAGGCTATATTTGTTTGGAAATATAACAGCAGGATAATAAATTGCTTATTGCATGCAGCTGGTAATAGATTAGTTTGAATCATCATGTGTTTATTTTTGAAGGAAAAAAAATAAATACATGATGTCTCTTGGGGAAGCTCTGGAATTATTTTTTTCTGATTTCTACTCTGATTTATGGACATTGCCAGATGAGAATATTCTGGGCAAAGTCACACTGAATCTAATAATGGAAATGTCAAGATGCTTAGCAAGATGTTTTCAAGCATGCTGTGCAACCCTAAACAGTACGTGATGGTAATGCAACACAAATGTCCCACAGAGTCCGACTGGACTTTAAAAGGTCTTATACCTGCCAGCTCCCACTACAAACTGTGGAAGTCACATGGTCTGGTGGACCATAAGTAAGCGGACAGCATGACGTGGCCTGCCGGCCTCTCCTCAACCAAACAGAGTATTTCCAGTACTGCTGTGTGCTGTACTGTATGCTAGAAACGGACAATGACTTGACCTGATGTTCCCAACATCTTTCAAAGCTCATGTGGGAAAACAGCACTATAGGTGTCAGAGAGCTAACTCCTTATTGCTTTGTGTATATTTCAGTACCTCTCTCTGTCAAGTCTCTCCCTCCATTTTTAGCTTGGTTATAAAAACTCTGATCTGCTACAAAAAGGAAAAACAGTCTAACCAAAAACAATATAAATGGAACCTAACCTAACCCAACCCAAGAGACAACAGATCACATCAGAAATTAAAAGGCCTTTTAAAGTTAAGCAGGAGGCTTTCACCAAATAACCTCAACAAACTCCCTCCTTTATATCAAAACATAAAATTCGTTATTTAAAATAAACCACACTCCTTTCAGACTCTTATCTCTTTTCCTGCCTTCATCAACCAAAAAAAGCATTTACTCTAGTGGGCCTTCAACCATCGTGTGTGTGGGGGGGGGTGATTCATTAACAAGAAAAACACCATTGTCTTGGTTTGACCAAAAAAAAAAAAAAAATTCTGACTGAAGGAAAAGCTGTTTCTGGTCTCCCTCCCTGGTTTTTCCTGTGACAAGGCTATCTTGTCAGAAAGGACAGCTCTGTTCATTTATCTAAGTTCAGATCACTGGGATGTTAAAAAAAAAATGAAATTTTCTTTTTTGTATGCGTGTACATGCAGGTTTGGGATTGAAACAAGAAAGGAAAGCAGACATCTAAACCTGACAAACCGATGTGAGGCAGGAAATTAATTTGTTGAAATAACTTACTATTAGAATGTACTGAATTTATAAACCGAAAACAAAACAATTACCTATTTGGATCATTGTCCGACTTGTGCAAAACAAAACAGACATTTTTGTGGTCACCCTCCAGATACCCAGAGCCCACAAACATGAAATAAAAACATAAATCTACTACGTATTTGCAGAGGCTGATTATTGTTTGGTTTGCAGAGGTCTTAAATATTGCCTGCATGTATATCTAGATGGAGACCCCTGCATAAAGTCAGGTAAGTTATCATGTCTTGGTTTAAAGCAGAGGCCACAGCTTGGCTGTGTTCACTTCAGTTATTTGGACGCTTTAAGGAGACAGCTGGCAAACGTAGCATGCCAGATTTTGATGGTTCTGTTGGCTTGTCAAGACAGCACACGGGCTCAGTGGTCAGCACCACTATTTCACAGCAAGACGAGTTCTAAATCTGGATGGCTGTCCTTTCTAAAGTTTGCATTCGCTTCTTTCACGAGTTAGGTCGGTACACCTGTAAGGAATTCAAACCATTCCAAAAGCATTCTTTCAGATGCTTTCATTTTCTAATAATTAAAACAATAGGAAAAGGTCAAAAGACCTTGGGTTATTCAGGAATGGACAAAATATAAAATCAAATTTATCCTGCAAAGCTGAAAACTCTAGTTAAGAGCCACTGAATAAATAATTTATTCACTTCTTCCTGAATAGGCCATAAAACTATTAAGTGTCCCCGTAGAGTGGCAATTGGCTCGGGTATCTAGTTAGTATTATGAAGAGTATTGAGAGACTTCTGGCAGAAATGCACAGAGATGATTGTTGGCAGGGGTAAGCCAGCGGGGTTGGTCACAAGCTGACCATCTGCTTTATTTTGGATTCATTAGTACTGCACCAATAGAAACAGAGAGAAAAATCTACCACTTCATCAGTCCTACAGCAGCGATATCAGGAAAATACATACCACACTTATAAGAATCATAGGTTCTAGGTTAAAGACTTTTTGTTAATTATTGACCAATAGATCCTTAAGTTGACCTTGAAGACCTTTGTGGACGTAAGCCAAATTTTAATAGATTGTTGAGATGGCCCCATTTGACGCCCCTACAAAGTTCTATCAGAATTCATTCAAAACTTTTTGAGCTATCATGTTAAAAAAAACCAGAAGAGCATGCACGCAAAATATGACCTCCTCGATGGAGGTAATAAAATGATAAATACAAAATGGTTCCAACTTTGACCATAAATTGACTTATTTGTCTTGCCTAACTCACCACAGTGACTCTCCCCTTCCCCTTCTTTCACCCCCCGAGCCCTGCTTTGATGAGATTTTTTTCCCCATCAGTTATTTAGCGACTGCATCTCCAGTGAGCGGCACTCATCAGATATATGGCAAAACACAGATCCATGGACCAATAATCTGTGTAGCAATACTTAGACTACAGCAATGAAAAAGCCACAAATCAATGTGTTCCTGAATCTATTGACTGGTATACAGCTGTGTGCTGACCTGTAAACATCCAACAAGCAGATATGTCAAACACAAACTCAGAGTGAATAATAGGCCTTTGACGCCAATTTATTTTGAGACATAATTACTAGTTTTAGCTACATAAATGTCTTTTTATAAATAATATAACAACTGAATAGCTTACTCCCTTAAAGCACCAAACCAAACATTTTCACTTGCAAAAATCTGAAATATGCTGGCTTTTCAGGTGTAAAACTGCTCATGGAGCAGCTGATCTGCCCCCAAATCAAGACTATTACAGTCTAAAAATGAATACTTTTCCACAGAAACAGCCAAGTAAGTTCAGTCTAAAAAAATGCCATATGAACTCTTCTTGAAATCCTAAAAGATGAAATGGAAACTTGCATATTCACTGGAACATTTTTCTTTCAGCTTTACTCTTCTCTTTTGGGACAGAGTCCACGCCCTAGCAGACGAATCAGGGAAACACAGGAAAAATAACACAGTGTGCATTTTTTCCAGAGGAAAAATATAGATATTTATGTGTGTCTGTCACATCTACGTACCTTGCTGTCCAATTTTTTCATAGTAACGAGGTCCAGCGACTTGAGGGAGTGTCCAGTCGGGGCAATGAAATAAAGGCAGATGTGGATCCGGGTGTCGTGGTAGTTAAACAGTGAGCGTTTGATCTTCAGCTCTTCCTGGAGATAGTTTTCAAACTGAGTGTCAATGTAGTTAACAATGGGCTTGTAACTGCAGAGAGAGGAACAAAAAAAGGAAAGAAACTGTTGGGATTTATGTCTGTGGGTCAAAGCTAAATATTTGTCTTCTTATTCATGCATTGGTAATGAATATGAAAAGGAAACGGGGACTTTTCGCAGGGGAAAGGAAATAAGACAGATATGTTCTCAGTAACTCTGATCTGATTCAATGCCAAGATCTCAGCTTAGAGTTGTACAGCTTAGTGCTGCATCAAGTTTGTGTTCAGCTTATGGAAGTCCAGTTCAAACTAATCACAGAGCTGCGACCGCTTTTGGAGCCTGTAAGTGTCACCCAGTAAATCAATGAAAGGCATGAACACAGTAACACAACAGCAGCTATACGGTCCTTTCTCCTTGAGAAGTTGCAAGAAAGGATAAGAGAGACAGAGAGTCCTCATAGCTATTTGGTTCTACAGTTAAATGAGAGAAAATGTTGCACTTTATTAAAATTATGCATTTTTATTTGTTATTGTACTAGTATAGTTTGTCTCTTTAGGTTTTTTCCCTCAATCTTTTTACCACAAAGGCTGGTGACCACTCTGATTGGGATGTTTTAAGTCACATTTACACCAAACTTGTTTATTTGATTCTGCAGCTTTAAATTGTTTCATTTGGGAAGATCAAAAGAAGACCATCAGAAGGCAGCCACATACATAATAAAGAAGTGAGCTGGTGGTTCATTAGTCACAACAGATAAAAGTCCCACAGTCATAGTTTGGTTCTCACATGAACACTTGTTTTTTTTTCAGACCATATAGCTCTATAATTATGATCATCTGTGCATGAGATGTTCAGTTTGTATTAAACAGATGTCTTCAGAGAAATTGCTTTGTTTATGTTATGCTGTTATATTTGGACACTGCACAGTGAGCTTACTGGTTACAGCTGAGGACAGATTTCATATTTTTTTTTCTGCTCTCAACAGCAAACACATTTAAAAACAACTGCAAGCAACGTCAAACATCTCTAAAATCTCCTGAAACCATTTTCAGTCACATGGACCCCACAAGGCTTCAGAGTGACTGAAATGCAGCCCAGACATGTTTCTGCACAAGTGAAAGTTTCAATATTGAAATTTTGTCCTTAGAAAACAAAAAACTGTGAGAAACAAGAAGTAAAAGGACACAGCTGATAGCAAGCTGTTTGCATGATTGAAAATCATGACAACAAATACGGCGTTCATGTTGAATTTAATCTAAGGGCTTGAATCAGATTTCTACAAAATCTCTGCCCTAAAAACAGCTTCTGTAATCCTTCACCATACACCACCTACATCTTTGCCAAATACGACAATTACTATGAAAACTACCTTCACTAATGCTTTACAAGTCAGAGTGCCACATAAGTAAAGGGGAAAAAAAAAACGTTTTCATTCCCTCCACCAGCAATATGTTTACAGTCATCTGTCCTCTCCCTTCACATCCATCTTCAATCTTCTGTGTGGAATGCACAAACTGTGACCTTTTGAAGCTCTCTCAGAGTACATTTACAGTCCGCTACAGGCACTGTCCTTCACCATGTTGGTTTAAACGGCCCACAGAGAAAGCTGCTATCAAAGAGCGTGAGAGTGCTGCTTACTTGCTAGACCACAACAAGTACACTTCATTCCACAGCTGAATGTTAAAATAAACAAATCACCAATTTCCTCTTTAGTTCTCTCCCACTTCCTCCTATTTTCATCCTGCAGAGACACCATAAAAATGGGCAAAAGTCTGGACTGATAGTGGTTTTTGTCTGGTTCCCTCATTTGTATACCTAAGCATCTGTTGGTTAAAAATATGTGATTTGGGGGAAATACTGACAGGAAAATCTGCTTTTACAACAAACTAATGGATTATGTTTTTAACTTCTGCTTTTGACTCATGGGTCAATGCAGCAATCACTCAATCAAAATATATATTGCATCTATTCACCATTGTCAGTGAGATTACCAAGGCTGTGGTTCAGTTTAAACTCCGTGAGCACTGTTTGCTGACGAGCAGGTCTGGATAGGAGGAATAGGTGGTGTCTAAATTACTTTGTGAAGCACTCTGTGTTGCAAGCGTGCATGAAAGGCGCAATTAAAACATAAAGCTGAGTTGATTCTTCACTTTGCTCACCTATCCTCTTTGTTGATCTGATCGCCAAAGCCAACCGTGTCAACGATAGTCAGTTTGAGGCGGACGTTGCTTTCCTGCAGGTCGTATGTTTGAGGCCGCAGATGCACGCCGTTCTGGTAATGGCTCGCCTCTTCATTCTCAAACATGGTGTTAAACAGTGTGTTCATTAATGTTGATTTTCCGATACCAGTCTCCCCTGTGAATGATCGGAGGCAGAGAAGGAGCCGGGAACAAGACACGGAAAGAGAGTGTGCATGTTTGTGTCACTAGGGAGTAATTCATCAGCTTTCCGACATCGATTTTTATTGCAGTAACAGAAGTAGAAGCCAGTGTATTACGTTCATGTCAAGAAAAACATTAGATAGCTGCTGTTTTTTTATTTTTGTAGCTAAATATGTTGCTCGGTGCAAAGTAAATCAAGATAAACGGGGAAAGAACTCTGGAGAAATGTACAGCAGTTACAGCATGTCAACAGCACGCAATCAACAACACTTTCTCTGACCAGTACTCACCTACACATAGGATGTTGAAACAAAAACCCTGTGTGACCGATTTACTGACCAGCTGTTCGGGGAGGCTGTCAAACCCAACATGGCCACCCAAACTGAGGTTGCGCTTCTCTTCATTCTATGGGACACAAAAACAAAACATCAGAAGTCTGGTGGATGTCAGGAAAACACATGGCCAAGTCATTATTCAAAGCAGGATGCCACAGACACTGAAGCGCTCACATTCCAATGCGCGTAAACATCAAAGACCTTCTGTTCCTTCTGCACATGTAAAACTCATCACGCTGCACATAATGAGTTAGGTAATCGAGGTCTGGAGTGAGGATGAGCTCCAGGAATTATCGCTCAGAGGAAAGACACAGAGGAATGGCTTTAATATGTGTATGGAATATTAACAAGGCACTTCAAAACTTGCAAGATGCAAGTTAGCAGCTCATTTTATAAGAAACATTTCAGAACTGCATCCGTTCTCCAAACTAGATCCTGATCTGTTATAATGCCCTATAACAGAAATAAATATCAGCTGTCCGATATGAAAGTTTGTCCAGCTGAGTAGCTCCAACTCCATTCTTTACAATACTCCAAGCCTATCATTTTTAATTTTAATAAAACTAACATAACTAATTGGGACTATATCAACAGGGAGAGAAGAGGCACCCAGACTTCCTTATCTTCAGCACCGTCATCACATCATTCACCAGAGAGAATCCTTAAACTTAAAGCACAAAGATGAAAAATTAAAGCTGAGCAAAAAAAAGAAGTAGGGTGGTAACCTTTTTCCACCTCTGATTTAACTAATTTAACCAATCTCAACCAAAGAAGAGCGTTATAGTTGTAGAAGAGGGGCGCCGACAGCACCTTGAGATGAATAGGGCCACCCGATCACATCTGGCTGAGCCACGAAGAACTGCATACTTGAAGGCTGATGTCACCAAGCACAGGCAGCTGAGAGCAGAGCAGCCAACCACACTGAACTGAGAGGTGGAGGCAGGCTCCGAATACACAGAAGATGACTTCTAAACCTAACTGAACTGCATAACGCAGGATGAGCTTGTGTGTGTGTGTGTGTGTGTGCGGGTGTGTGTGTGTATATGTGTTCAGGGGAGAGAAAAGCAAAATAGGGCTTAATTTGTCAGGCAGTACAACTGGAGTAATCTGACATGAGCTGAGACGGGCAATACTGAGCTGAGCTGCAGCACACTGGGGGATTACTACACTAACATGTTAGAGTAATTAGAGTAAGTAATTAGAGTAATTAGTAACAATATTCTGTATGCACTGATAATATTGTTTAGACGTTTCAAAATGCACTGAGGTTTGTAAACAGCCTGCTAAACAAAGACAAATTTCACTTTTCTTTATTAGATGTGAATATTCCTTATTGAACACTATATTTATAGATGTGGAAGGGGCAACCGCAATACGCACTGAATGAAGTGCATGAATGACTCCATTCATCAGAGTATGCCGAAACGAAGGATAAAGCAAGTTTCAGTCATGTGCATTGTAGCTCTTTAATCACCTTTAATTTCCAGTTTGCAACAATATACGCCTCTTGTTCTTAAGTCTGAATGCATGTATTGTAAGTCACTGGGGAGGGAAACAAGCAATGAATGACTGCAACGTTTGTAGGAGTCAGGATCACGTTTACAGAGATGAATAAGAGGAAGAGGCTGTGGCCATTCGTTCTTTGTTATTCACTGTAAACTCAGACCTTGTCAAACAACATTAATCCTTCCCTGTGGCAGTCAGCTTGCTGAATGAATGAAGCAAGGTAGAGATATTCAGATAGAGGGGAAGGGAGCACACTATGATATTGTGCCTGCAAGCAAAACACAACTCTGTGGATTCCTGAGTAAGTTTTAAAGTAAGAGGTTGAAAATTTACATAAGCCTCTATTTATCCAGGAAATTATAAATAAAGGCCTGCGTGCATGCTTTTCCGTAAACACCAAGTGCTTTCTGTACTTTGTGATTCTGAAATGGTGCACTTTACTTTGCAAGCTTACTTCTAGAAGTCCACTGTGCATATTTAATACATTTCTGAGCCTTTAGAGAAGGGCAGCTAAGTTTGAGAAGTGTTTTCTTTGTTTTTACCTTGTAAACCTGCTTCTGTGGATACTCTTTCAAACTCACCAAACCACAATGGTGAAATTCTCAAATTTAGAAAAACAACAAGAATTCTGACTCACTCTGGATAATTTGGGGTTGACCTCCTACAGTGGACCTAATCGGGCTGTCAGTAGCACATAATCTTTGTGTGCAAAGTGAGTGACACATAAGAAGCAGATGGACCCGTGAATGGCTGCTGCAAAATGAGCGCACAGGCCTGACCGAGAATGTTATCTTTTAGGAGAAGACAGCACAGAACTGCAGACGTGGACACAAACTCCCCAAGCTGTCACTCGACTGACTGAATGTGTAAGTGTGTGCACTGGGCTGACTGCAGGAGGAAGCACTCAGATCCTTTAGTGCATTAAAATACGGTAGCTATCCAACCATGTGCAGATACTCCACTATAAGTAAAAACTCAATGAATCAAAAAAGTTTCAAAAAATAAAGTGGATTTTAGGGTCTAAATAGTATAAAATGAATAAGAATAATATGAATAATAGACTTTTCATTTCTTAAGAAGAAAAACTGTGCAAAAGAGTTAGATGACTTGTTAAGAAGCAACTTCAGTGCAATAAACAATGTAACCAGTTGCAGAACTGAGTAATGTGTTAAATGAAGCCATCTGCAAAAATCATAAAAAAAAAACCTGCCAAAACACCAAAGTTTACAGTTTAGATAGATTTAGCTTGAATATAAGCATGTTCATCTATGCAGAGTGTGAGCTACAGCCAAAAACTATGTGAAACGTGTCTCTATTTTTGGAGGCACTGAACAATTACATAGTTTACTATATATTCTTTTCACCCTGTGTAACTATAGCCAACTGCACCTCAACAATATGACATAACGTAAAATAAATCTGCCTCTTTTTCTTCTTTTTTTTTTTTTTACTTCCTAGTCTATTTAGATTTAAGAACATGGTAATACCCATTAGGTTATATGACTAACACACAAAAGCAGTTGGGGAACCTATGAGGAATCTGACTGTCCACCGACCCACCCAAGCTAGCCCCCAAGAAGAGAAGAGTAGCAGCATAAAGTATGTCAGGAGTGAAAAGCTTCTGGTTGACTGTCCCAGGGTGAGGAGACAACAGTTCCCAGGCCACCAGGAAATGGTTGCACAGAAGAGGCCCCAGGTGGCTCGAAGTGAAATGAGCCGCAAACAATATGGGCTAGGTCACAATGCTACGCACTTGCAGTTAGCAGAGTTGCTAAACCCTTTTTATTATTACAGAAGCAAAGCTGAAAGAACAGCACAAGTAAAGGTAATTAAAAATTTAATGATGCCTGAATTCAATTTAACTGCTTCAGTTTCAAGGTCCCAGTAACGTGCATGTTAGTTCACGCCGTCACATCTGTATGGTTTACTGGGACACCCAAATACAGCCGTGGTAAATTTTTAAAACAGCACCTGTGCAAAAACTGTAAAAGAAGAGAAAAGCAAGAAATTCAGACACAAAACACTCTAACCTCAAATGAATAACAGCATGCGGTCACAGTATGTTCTGCAGTGTCTACACAGCCCTCAACCCAAAATCTAGGCTATTACACTGTGAGCTATAACTATTTTCATTGTATATTGTATATCCTCCAATATGTTCAGTTATGATTGTTTAATCTATAAAATAATGAACCTCTGCACTCAGTTAATCAGGGATCAAAATACTGCTCATCTGCCGCTCTTATCCAAACTAGCCATTTCCCCCAACACCATCACTCTTTAAGAATGCAGCTTAGTGTTGCAAAAACTGTGAATACTGAGCGAATTTCTGGGCTCTAGTCAAATAAACTTGGAAGCCACTTTTACATTATTATTATTATGGGTTGGGGTTTTTTTTTCCCAAATGCCGTAATAAATGTGTGATCCAACCTGACATAAACTCAGGCAAAAACCGAGCTCGGTTTTGTGCACCCATCAGTCCACAGAAACATTCGGTCACTGGCCATCAGTCAGTCCCTCCCTCTCTAGCTGTCTTCCAGCCTTCTGGCCTACTTCTCCACCTGACTTGTGTCTACAGCTTGTGTCTGCTTCAATGAACCTCCACCTGACAGACAACCACACAAACTGAGAGACACACACACAAACAATGCTCCAGTGTATGTTTGTGTCGGTTTTAAACTGCGTATACTGTACTGTGCAGCTGATTTTCCTATCAGCCTTTAGCAAGTAATGAAAATGCAGGTAACAGTTTGGGAGCTTCTTGTCACATTTCGAGCTTAATTCAACTTCACATCTGTGAAGGGAGGGGCCCACGGGATAGTCTCAATGACAAACACACACACACACACACACACATTTATCACTCTTTAGCTGAAGTGGCTGCTGACTGGTGTTTCCTGTCCAATGAGTGTCGCGCAAGTTCATGAAAGTGTAGCTCAATTTCCTTTAAACTGCCCCCAAGTGCACAGAACCAATGTGTCATGCTGTTGAAATCAATAATGCACTTTATAAATTACAGTACAAAGATTCCACATCAACACGCATGAAATATACTCAGGTGAGGTGTTTTTGAAATATTTTCAGGTTGAACCACACGTACAGATTTTGCTCTCGCGTCCTGCTGCACCAGTTCTCAGCAGCTGCCGATTCTGGCAGCGATGCTGTGATGGTAAAAATGTTGACAGTTGAGATTTGGATGACGTGTGCCATCGCTGTCTTTATGTCATTAAATGTGTTCCTGCCCCACGCTCAAGCACATGCCCACATTATCACTCAGCCTCGACACTCATCCATGCCCAACAGGAAAGACAAAAGAAAAAAAAAGGAGTGACAGATGGGAGGCTGAGACAGGAACCATTTTATGAGACAGATGTACACCACAGTCATCTTTATGGGGCTTTTCAATAGCACAGTTTCCTTACCATCGGAAAAGGAGAAAGCATTTTTTTTTAAGTTACATTAGCTGCAAACACAAAGTTTTGTAGGTCATAGGTAAAAATTGCATAGATCTGATCTTTTTTACACTCATACTGACTTGGGAAAAAAAAGATGCTACATGGGAAGGAAACATTTATACATACAATAGCTACTTTTGGCTGCTCCCTGATGCAAAAGGGGTCACCACAGCGGGCAGCGCCGCATGTTTGATTTGGCAGTTTTTACACTGTTTTATGTCCTTTTTGACATAACCTCAAAGAAAGCAGTGTTTGTCCTCCCGAGATCAAACTGGGGATCTTTCGCTTGTTCTTGCAAATGTGTCAACTACTACAAATATAACATGTGAGTAACATTAGAAAGGGAAAATACCTTTCACTGACCTGTTAGCATGTGAACATTTTAACATGAACACACAGCTTGTCTCCACCCTGTCTTCTCAGCTGTGATGCAATCTCTGCTGCAAACAATGCAGTCAGAGCAGCTCCGCTGGTCAAACTGCGCAATTATGTGATGACAGCATCTTTTTCTGCATCCTGAGGTTGAGTTCGAGTTATGGGAATGTGTCTAACCTCCAGTCTATCGGGTCCAACTATTCAGTGCTAACTACATTTTTAGGTTACAGATTCACTGATAACCAAGAAAAAAAAAATGTGTAACTTTGTTCCACATCATGCAATCTTCATTCAGCCTATGAATGAAGATTGCAAGATTGCAATATGTACCTAACATTATTTTACAATTTTAACCATCAGTATATTAAAAATTAGAGAAGGATATTGATTCATCGCATCTGAGGCTGCAGCTTGCGTGTCATGATTCATCTGTTTTACTTGGTTTTGACAGACAGACTTGCCTGAAGGCCATTTAGCCCTCTATGTCCTATATACAGCTAACAACACTGATGGCACCCTGACTTAATCCACACTCTGACCTAAACAACATTATACAGGCATGCTCCTTCTTGTCCCAGGATGTGATTCATTAACAAATGTATCTGCAACTAGAGCATCAACTCTATGCAGACAATTTAAGCACAAGTTAAATAAGCTTTTAAAAGACCAGCCTGCCTGATTCCTTACTCCTCATCTCTTGTCTTTAAGCACTTTATGGCACTAATTTCATTTCAAGCATGCAGCCCTCACGGGAAAGACAATACTCTTCAGGGTCAATAAGCACTGTACTTGCCAAAACGTGTTTGGGCTTTTTATTGCATCAGAATTAAAACAAACATTATTTTTATGCTGCACACTCTAATGCAATCAATAAGTGAAAACAACAGACATTGTTAAGCAGTTGACTGTATCGATCACTTCATGTTGCGCTGGCCTAGAAAGCTATCCTAAAGCTACAGGCTCCAATGGATGAGACAGACGTGGAAAAACAATCCAACCAAGCACACATCTCTATCAATAGCTGCGTGTAATTAAACAGTACTCCCTTTACACAAACTGCCAGGCCAGCAGGTCAGTTTGTTCAATGTGGTCTCACTTAGTTCAGAAAGTTAGACAGGAAGTTAGACAGCTGTGTTGCTGCCAACACTGGCCTGTTTTGCTGCATTCACAGCATTTTTCTCATTAATCAATCCTGTAAATTTTGTATTCCAAACGAAATCGCCACTCGATTGTAACCACTTCCAGGATACATTCGTAATTTAAGAAATGCCAAGAGTGCATCCTCTTTTTTGGAACCTCTCCTTTCCTGGCAGACATGTGTTGCGCCAATAAGTGGCGGGAGTGGCCCGGAGTGTGTCCTTAATCTCTTTATCCGTGCAATTCAGCCCTGCTTACTGTCTAACAAAAAGATCTTTTCAAGGATCTGCCAGAAAGTTTATCACCTTCTCCTGTTCATCTGCCATTTTACTACATCTTCACTGTTATTATCACGATTATCCCTGCACCCAAAATTTGTCATGCGACTTTGTGTGACTTTTCGGAGAATTCCCAGGTATGTCTATCAACACTTCACTGTACCTACACCTGAGTCACACCTGAATGGCAACACGGCATGTTACATGAATATGAACCAGCTTGCATTCCACTTTCAACTGATACTACTCTGCCCAACCTATTACTGTTGCACTGAACTGGCATACACATAGGTGTAAACATTAAATATTAATTGGGAACCGCAAGTTTTATTGTGCCCCCCCCAACCAATATAGTGTTGGGACCTGACGTTACATTTTGATCCAAAACTGCAATTAATGCACCTAGAAGAGCTTTCGAGTGGTAATCTTATCTACTGGCTAGCCAGTGTACACGCCTTACCGTGATATTACCTGGCGTTTTTAATGTTTCCATCCTTAATGTTCTAATAATCTCAACGATAAATTTAATTGTGCCATACGCTTATGCCCAGCAACGCGTCCGTGCGTGGAAACGCAATTAAAGAAAAAAAAACCCATTCCACGGCACGACATTAAAATAGTAAGCTTGTAGCGTACTTAATTTGCCCTAACTGGGGAAAACCCAGTCACCATCATCAGAGAAATCAGTCCGACCATCTCGGCTGAGCCCACAGTCCAGGCTCCAAAAGCGGGGGAGGCTTAGCTACATACATACCCACACACGCACACAGAGCAGCTAACGCACACACTTTTACTAATCACAGCCAAGTGTGCCCGTCGCTGCACTTGCAATGTTTACTGCTCTATGAAATAAAAATAAAAAATCAAGGAGCTCCGCATATCATTTGCTTACCGAAAACACGTCAACGTCGGTGGCAGCCATGGTGCGGAATGTATGGTATTGGTGTGCTGAAGCAGACCGAGCAGAGGCGAAAGGGAGCAGCCCTTGTCTCTCCGTACTAGCCTGCTAAACTACTGACTGAGCCGAGCTGACAGTGATAGGAAGAGAGGGGCACAAGGCGGAGAGGCGCTGCTAACTGGGCAGGGAGGGCGCTAAGCTACGCGACAAGAGGACTCCCTGCTACTTCGTTTCTGCTTCGCTCAGGCACGCTAAAGAGTTTTTATTCGTTTTAAGCTTCAGCTGGACAACTATACTGGTGCAAAATAGCTACAGTGATTTTTAGCTAAAAGTATAACTTATATATTAGACAATGGGTGGAGAAAGGCAGTCTGTTATTACAGTTTTCAACATAGAGCACTGGTTGCGCATGCGTGCGCACATTCCGTATATTTTGGCTGTTCGCATGTAAATACTGTTTTTTTTAATAGCTTCTCGTTATATTGATTATCAAAAGTAACTCCCAAACAATGGTTTACATGTACTTTATATTGCGCAATAAAGATTTTCCCCTCGATGTAACAATAAATATTTTTAGCTACCTTAAAGTCGTGCGTGTGTGTGAACTATCCCGCCCGTGAATGACATCTTTGGTTGTCACATATACGTTTTCAATATGGCCACTTCTCCAATTCGCTGCAGGAATGTCGTGTTGCGTGTACTGCAAGCCAGGGCAGGTGTGAGCAGCAGAAATATGTGTCGGAGAGCGGTGGAGATCATAAAAAAATACCTGAGCATTCGGTGCCAGTTAAAATATGACATTGATATTTAAATTAAGTTCATTAGGCCAGAGATTGAGTTTACTGGAATGTGGAACAGCCAATCAGAGAGCGAGAGCAATCCGTCACGTGATATGTCTCAATTTCCAAAATTACTTTTTCTCTGTTGTCTGTATTGTACTGTTTCACATTAAAAATCAAATATATATGTTGTATGAGCGCTCATGTGTGTTTGGGAAACTGTCTTTATGCCAAATTAAAAAATTATATTTTGATCATGAGTCATATTGGTGGTTAGGTTGTATAATATCACTGCAGTAACTGGATTTTCTTGGGAACAAACCATCAAACCCCCAACAATAAGGTCAAGCCTACATATGCCAAAGACTGCAGTTCCTCCAATGGGTCCGATGAGTCAGTCAGTATTAACTATCAAGGCATCCAGCTTTACCTGAAGAAGAATAAAGGTGAGAAGGAGTTGGACTGCGTCTTTGTGGGACTAGAGAAATCGTATGATGGGATGCGAGGAGACGAAATGTGGTACTGTGAGGGGTGTGCAGGAAATGCAAGAGGATAGGCGAGGTGTGACGTAGGAGATGGGTTCAAAGTTGGGGTGGGATTGCACACTTGTTTGCAGTGGTGATGGACAGGCTAACAGATGAGATTGTAGACCCGCTATGATGATGGAGATGGAGGCACAAACAAAAAGGAGGCAGAGCTGGACGTGGCAGAGTTGAAGATGCTCACAGTTTCCCAGCGAGTGACCAGAATGGACAAGATTAAAAATGAGCTCAGATTGAGCTCAGATTTGGAGACAAAAGTTAGCGAGGCAAGGTTGAGATGGTATGGACACGTGCAGAGGAGGGATAGTGGATATATTGGACAAAGGATGCTGAATATGGAGCTGCCAGGCAGGAGGAAAAGAGGAAGACCAGGGAGGATTAATGGCTGTGGTGAAGGAGGACATGCAGAGGGCTGGTGTGACAGAGGAAGATGCTGGGGATGGGGTGAGATGTAGCAGATGATCCACTGCCTTAACCACTAAAGTCAAGTCAAGGAGGTTAATAACTCCTCAACGAGGATGCTGGAGTTTGGGGTGTGGCCTCTTTGATTGACAGGTATGGAGTCAGTGGCCCTCTCTGCCACCAACACCATGTTTGTAGTGTTTGTCATTTTTGATGCATTTTAATGGAATTACCTAACAAATATGACTGGCTGCATGGTGCAGACCATCAAATAAGTCTTTGCTTTAGTTTTGGGGAGTGAAATTCCAGCATTTTATTAGACTGTTGAGCATCCACCTTCCACCTTCTTGTCCAATCATGGCAACTTCTGGCTCAGAAAAGAAAAGAAAACCCAAAATATATACTGTGAGGTCACAGTAGCTCTCTTTTATTTACACTCAACATGTTATATAACCTGTTTTACGTCACCAGAATCCAAAAGAAGATAAATAATGAGCGCACATTTGAATTTCAAATATGTGTCATTAGATTGTATTCATAAGAATTATTTGTTTTTTTTAATTCTTTGTTTAACTTAATTCTTAATTTTTTCGGTGTTGAAGTATAATCCAAGAGCAGATTCAGGTTAGAGTACATGTTTTTTTTTTGTTTTTGTGTGTACAATAATTTCAACACTTTGTGTAAAGC
>VUQK01011168.1:0-11008 GCA_015106715.1 Bujurquina vittata
TTAACAAGCAGGAGCGGATTTAGTGATTAGCATCAGCTTACTAATTAGCGTTAGCGCTGGGGTGAAAAATATTTCTGGCTAGAACCCTGTAGTTAGCATGGCCACCAATGACGGCAGACAAGTACGTAAATTGTTTCTCCGCCATTAGTACATTGAGCTAATGATAGGCAGATTGATCCTAGTATCGATAATATTGATACCAATGTTGGTATTGGTATTGATCAATACCGGTGTAATGAGATCGATACTTCAGCTTCAGTTGTTCTCCTCTATGCAGTGCTGCGGTTTCAGTTTTTCATATTTAGCCATGTGGTTTTGAAATAGCACCCATTTTCACAAAGATTGTTGTTGGTTTAAAAACAACAGAATTTTATGTATTGTTTATGAAAGGCAAAGAAAAGTAAAGACTATTGTGATGAACTATGAATAATTGATTTACATTCTGTGATAAATGATGGAAGTTACCCAGGAGCATTAAATAAAGATGGTTATATTTATTTCAGCTTTGAGTGTTTAATATCTAGCTGTTTTATGAGAATGTGGATCTTTCAGATCAATTTGAGAAGTGATTTTGATCATGTTTCACATTTTATTGTGTCATGTAAAGTGCGGCACCGGTCTTGGTGTTGTCTCGGTCTCGGCCTCCCTTGGTCTCGGTCTTGACTCGGTCTCGGACCCTAAAAGTCTTGGTCTTGTCTCGGTCTCGATACACTCCGGTCTTGGTCTTGTCTCGGTCTCGGGTTAGGTGGTCTTGACTACAACACTGACTTTTGCACATTATTGTACAATACCTGAGCTTTGGAACAGTAATTTCCATTTTTTTACAATTAATATTAATTTTTTAGAAACATGTTTAACTTTTTACAGGATACACCTTCTTGATTATTTGTAATTACAAGTTTTCAGTTTAATGAGTTTGTTTAGGACTTTTTTTATTTTAGGGAATCTGGTATGGCAGCTCTTGATAGTAGACAGCTGGACAGGGAATTTCATGGCCAGATTTCAAATATTAAAAAAAGCTTTGAGATCTGAGATCCAGCTCCACATGCTGCAGGTACATTTTCACTTCTTATGTTAATTTTTTTTTATTTAATTGGTTGTCACTTTGTCTTCTCTAAGGCTCAGTTACTCTTGCCAAAATCTTGGGAGACTTGGCATACAGTAAGTGTGTGTTTGATTTTCTACAGCCACAAACAGTGAGACAATAGTGCCAGCTGTTTGCATTCCCCGAATGGAGAAGGACACGGATCCCAAGAAATAATGGCCACACTGGTGTTCTGGAATACGCACAAACAATGAGATATATAATCACAGAGGATTTACTGCCACAATATTAAAATGGTTCCTGTTTACCCCCCCAATGTCACTCTGCATACTCAAGCACATACTACTGCACAGCTCTCATGCATGCTTTCTTTCTCACACTATAAACTGCTTAAGGTGGTCGATCGGACTTTTAATTGTCCTCCAGTGCTGACAAAGGCCTCTCAGCAGTGAAGACAGACAAGCTGCTTTTATCGACTGGTGTCCAGAGGGTCCCGGCAGCTATTATAGCAGCAATGAATGTCTGGCCAAGTCAATAGACTTTCTATTAGAGGACTGCTCCCTCAGCTCCTCACCAGAACACACAGGGAGCTCAAGAGAGTGAAGGGAAGAGAGACTTGGGTGCTCTACAAAGGTAAGAAAGGAGCAGCAGCACCGCCCCGAGGGAAAGGTGTTTGGTGGGAGCAAGTAGACCAGGAATAGATCAATAAGAAAAATAAGCAGAGGTACAAGGTTCAGATATTAGAGACATACTGCTAGAAGTTCCTTGCAAGTCCCTGCTCAACATATGTGAATGTGAAAAACACATTTTTCTTTTATTAACACATTTGTAAGGGATATGTTTTATGTACACACAAAGCAGTGGAACAGAGTAACAACTAACCTTAGCCCATATATATGGCAAGGCTTCACTGACCTTGGCCCTGCTTGCCTGAGGCTCATTTAGACTGATCTAGATGAGCTGCAAGGTACTCACGCTGTTTCGCTCTAACAGAGGGAATAATAGCGAAAGCAAACACCTTCATCCGTCTCGGAGCATGTCACATAATACCACCTATTATAAACGATGCTACACTGCTTAAACAGACCAAGATTAAGCACAGAGTAGATAAAAATCAAAAAGGAAAAATAGCAAGGATCCCTTCACTAAGATTTTAGCTCCATACAGTGGAATTTGCTTGCTTTTTATTATTCATTTTAGTTTTTCAACATCAATATCAAAGGTAGAGCTTCAGTCGATGCAGGGATGCGTTGGCTTCTAGGTTTTCTGGAACATTTGTAATTAAATGAAGGCATATCTTTACACTGAAAAACTGACATTCTGCCTCTTACCCAAGTTGATTTCAGTCAGTAAACTCACAGATTATCAGATGAATGAAGTCTAATACACAGATGTTACTGTTTCAATGCAACTGTTACAGATAAAGATGAACAAGAAAGAATCAAGTCTACAGGAATATTTGTGAGGGATAGACAGTGACTTCATTTCTTACCTGCTCTGCGATATTAATTTAAGCCACATGATGCGTGAGATGAGGTTCAACTTCGCTTGACAACACAAAGATTTGCAGTCAGTAAGGAAGCAATGGCATTATTATTTTTAAGAGTAACTTAATTTAGAGTTGCTCCTTTAGTCTATGGTTTCTTCTGCACTTTTCCCCTACAACAGCTTCTCAGTATTTATTTACGAGCAAATGACATTGGTGGCAGGTTTTTATTTCAGACCCTGTTACTCCAGCCATGATCCTATTTCTATCCATTGCTCCACATTTTGATTAGTTTTGTTTCACCATCAAAAGGTCAGTCCCTGCGGCAGACATTTTGATCTAGTTGCAGTGGTGGAGACAAGACCCAAATGCAAAACACAGAGGCTGGCTGAGTGAACAAAAAATAATTCTTTACTGGCTGAATAAAATCCAAAGTCCAAAAGTGAAACAAAAACAGAGGTCTGTGGTGCAAAGCAAGATTTGGGTTCACCCGGGTAACTTCGGGGTTAAGCCAGGGGATTCAGTATTAAGAATGCAGTTTGCTTCTTAACAGAGTACACTGCATTGTCAACTCATGCTACTAACCTACCCACAACGGAGCAGGTTACGTTCAAGATTTGAGATAAACAGGTATGAAATTACTCACTACTGACCATTCAGTTCTCCAGAAAAGAAAAATCCCTCTTACCGATAGCATGAGGGGCTAAGATTTTTAAATAGGATCTGCACTCTTTGTCATATTTGAGTTAAAGTAGGGCTCTAGATTCAGACTCAGGATGCCGATGGGAGTTTTAAAAGATTTATTGAAATGCAACCACTTCTTAACACTGAGCAAGTATGAAACTTAAGACTGGTTTAAGAGCAGCCACACAACCCGGAGCTCTGTGGAGAAGGAGAAGAGGGATTAGCTGATGCCAAGGTGGGTATGAATTTTGCAGTTTAATGAGGAGGTCAAGTTTAACAGTCTTACTTGAAGGTGTGACTGAGTCTCAGGAGGGGCCTTCAGAGTTTCTGGAAAGGTTATTGGTGCAGTGGTGGAGTGTGGTCAGGCATCTTTTAAGTCCTTCAACTTACAGGTGTGAGATTCCAAAGGTGAGTGGCTTGTGGTGAATGCAAATTTCCTTGGAGCAGCAGGAGCAGAGCAGAACAGGCAAGCATGGCAAGACACAGGCTGAAAATTAGAAGGCAAGCAGAGCAACCAAGTTACCGAAGCACAAGAAGCTAACAAGGAGTGCCTGATTACCACCATGACAGCTTAGACAATCTGGCAGAGATGTGCTGCAACATCCAGCCTTAAATACCCAGGGGTTGATGCAGTTATTTGGAGCAGATGTGAGAAGAACAACCTGAGCAGAAAGAGTCCCATAAACAGACCCAAGGAGCCCACAATCTTACTCTATCTTTCTCTTATGCTCATCAGTAAGCAAAACTTTATTAATGTAGGACTTTTCCAGTCTGACTGACCAAAGTGCACATTACAGTGCACATACACTGCTTTTATTATTAAATTAATGTAAGCTCTGTATGTGTGATCAAGTTCTTTATATTTTTCTATTATATTTTTCTATTCTTTTGTATAATCAGCTGCTCTACTGCCAGTACACTTACCCATGTCTGTGACTGGGCAAATGTTGCTAATGTTGCACGTGTCATGTGAGAGCAATCATAGCTATGATGATAAACAATAGGTTAAATTATCAAGTTGATGACCTCCTCGTGACTGCTTAGCCTGGGGCCAGTTCAGCATACCCAGCCTTGGTGGTGTTTAACCGTTTGAGAGTAAGTAAAGAATAAATATGAAAAAAGAATCCAAAATTAGTCTACATGAAAACTGGATGTAAGGTCAACAATTAGGTGCTCTGTATATTAATGCTTATGGAATAAAAAAAATTTATGTAAAATTGTTCATACCCAGCAGGGTGGGAAAAAAATCTATGAATTCATATTTCTTACTAATTATCAGGGAAACGCAAAGACATTAGATGCTAGTGGAAAATGTTAGACCCTCCTACTGTCAACACACAGTGGTCCATGCTATCCATGCTGATGCTATTTTCTGGTGAACTGACTGGTCAGTATAGTGATTTCATGCATGTTGATCTCTAATCTGGAGCAGGTTATGTTTGCAGCATAAGTTACCACGGAGATCTACCTTGATGAGAAGTGAACCCCCTGTGAAGTACAGAAAACCCAGAGTTAATCTTGTTTTATAGTACATCTAATGATAATGACCAGTGTTGGGGTAAGTGAAGCCAGGTAATGGAGAGATATCCTGGGTATACTGAATTTCCTTCTTAGTGCCCAAAGATGGAAAACATGGAGCATAAACAGAGACGCACAACAAATGATCTGACAAAGAGCAAAAAGGCTTGTTAGGACTATTTATTAAGCAATCTGGTGAAAGCAGACAAATGAGGACAGGGCAGATAATCACAAAGGATGGAAAACAGAGACATGAGAAAAACAACTGTCAAAGTAAAACAGGAGGTTCTCAAAAAAACTGAACATCAGTGACGTAGCAAGTCATCCTGCTCACAGTCAATCACAGTTCACAGGTTACTGTGATGTGTGAAATACAGAAAGACAGTGTTGACTTTTCTTATCATTGGTTGCTTGTATTGCACAAACTAATGAGAATTAGTAGCCACTGAGAACATCAAATATAACCCTGACTTTGAGCACAATTTGAATGAAGATCCATTAATGTATGTTTGATTCAGTTGTGGTCAATACTACAGTGACTTGTCCAGATGGAAGGACAAACAACAAATGCATGACATGAGCCAGCTGAGCTAAAAGAAAAATAGAAACAAAATTTGTCATAAAAACACCAAAATACCACAGAGGTAAAAGGAGAGATGTTTTAAATATTGATGACTCAGTGCCCTAGTAAGGATGCACCAGCTGAGATTTCCAAGTTTTTCAAACTCTGTCCCACTCATTATGATATTAAAGTCCATAACTTATATCATATACAATTATTTTTATAGCTTTTTATATAAATGCCATACCTTTGCTGATAGTAAAACACTGATCATTTGATAACTTTTATATTTTCCCTAAAATTGCACCAGGTTACAGGACCTTGTGTCATTCTCCCTCAACCAAATGCCAAAAAAGTGTTCCAAGTGACAGCACAGAACTTTTCTGTAAATTAAATCTAAAAGAAAATTCATGACAGGATATCTTACTTCATCTAACATGTTCTACATCTCTTTGTGTCTCTGCAAATGCAACTCTAAAATGCTACCTGCCACTGTTTTATGTCAAAGTTGGAGCTGTTCAATCCTCAGGAAACTTAAGAATTGATTGTCTATACAGGGACAAGTAGAACATAACATTGGTAGGCAGATTGCTTGCTGCATTAGCATTATGCAGGTGACAGATGAAAGCCCATCCTGCTTTTTGTTTCACAAAAAAATGTGTTTGTCAGATTAATATAGTATATGTTTATACCGCAGTCATTTTCTTCCACTTATCCAGTTGAGGGTCACAAGGGGGTGGAGCCTAACCCAGCTACCATGGGGCAAGAGGCAAGGTTCAAGGTACACTATGGGCAATTTATAATTACCAATTAACCGCCATTAAATGCATGTTTTTGGACAGTGGGAGGAAGCTGGAGTATGCAGCTTCCCCTCTGCATGGGTTAACCCAAGCAGACACGCAAACTCTACACAGGCTCCGGCCAGATGGTAGATTTGAAGCTAGGACATTTATGCTGTGAGGCAACAATGCTAACCCCCGTGCCACCGTGCTGCCCGACATATGTTTGCACAACATAATGCTACCAAATACAGTTGTAGGGGTCTTTGCAGGCTAATTTGACTGGAATCGAAACAGATCAGTAGTCATGGCTGAAAAATGGTAAATTTCAGTCACCGATTGATCAGTTGATCCTATTGTAATATCAGCATATGTTCTTTGAACAAAAGGTATGTTATTTACGATAAAAATAAGGTTTTATGCAAGAGTTTAATTCATCATTTCCAATAATTCAGTTTTTATAGTAATAAGCAGTCTCACAATGCAGCAGATTTATGATTCATATGCTCCTTTGTGGCTTTCTTTTTGAAAGGAGGACACAGCTTGGGCTGTCCACACAAACATAGGAAGCGAGGCTTTCTAAAAATGTATGTCTGCGTCAAATGTCGTAATATGGAGGCTGAAGTGAGATTCAACTAAAAGAGCTAAATGGAGAATTACAAAGGTCATGACTTCTGACTAAAACTTGGAAAGGCTACTGATAGAAAATAGATGTAAGCATTTGCAGAAGTAGAGAGAGGCTGAATCATTACGTGACTGCCGTCTCTCTAAGGCCTCTTGATCTTGTGTTCAAGGCACATGACCAAAGTCTGACCATACTTTCAGTCAGTAGATATTAAATGTCGAGAGGATTGAAACACAAAGAAACAGACTGCTGCATTTCAGGCTCAGTCTGTGCGCCTCTCCTTGTATGCTTCTCTCCATAGAGCAGTGAACACACTGAGATATATCAGCAGAAACAATTTGACAAAAGCCTAGTTATGTTTTTTTTTACTTACTAATACAGAGTTCACCCCAGTGCTGGATGTAGAAGTTCACAGTACTGTTGAATTTGATGTAATTACAATGAATATTCATTTTCTTTCAGAAGCTGTTTTTGTTTATTTTACACATAATCTGAGGGGGCAGCAGCATGCCTGAGCACAAGGGCAAACTAAACAGGAGCAAAATTAGGAAAGACATAGAAGAGGAAGCTTTCACTTTCACTTGAATTTGTTGCGACAGTCACCAAGAGCTCAAATGCTTTTTACAAAGAGCTGCACACAGGACTGAAAGAATGACTTACCCCAAGATATTATGCAGGCATACATCTACTGCTCCAGTGTTAAGCTAAAAGCCCACTGAAAACTACAAAATAGTGCTTAGATCCACAATGTTTATTTGCAGCTTCAAAAACTAATGATATTTAAAAGGAACCGCATTAAATAATTCACATAAGCTCCAATGAGCAGGCAGTTCAGTTTGTCTGTTTGTTTGTTAGCACGAATGCTCAGAAGGTTATGAACAGCATGAAAGCATACAACTTTCAAGATTTTCTGTGTCTAGACTTTGCATCAGCCCAAATAAATCAAAGCAATAAGGGGGGGGGGGCAAGTCTGATTCCATCAGACTAAACAAAGCAGGTTTGAAAACACTCTCAGTGTTTTCTATGAGCAGGGTTTGCTGACTTTTACTTCAACTTCTGATATAAAATTCTGCACAGCCACAGGAGTGGCTTCACGTTTGGTGGTCTCAGGCTCTCTTCTCTGCTTTATGTAGATGAAGTGGTTTTGTTTCCTCCTTTGAGGCATGACCTCCAGCTTTCAATGGGGCAGTTTGAAGCCCAGTGCAGCTAACATGAGAATTGGGAATTGGGAATGAGCTGCAGCCCTAAGTGGAGGAATATAAGTACCTTGTGGTCCTGTACTTCAGTGGGGAGAGAATGGAGTCTAAGACTGACAGATGGATTGGTGCAATGTCTGCAGGGATGCTGTACTGGTCTGTTGAGGTGAAGAGAGACCTGAGCATCTGAACTCTCCCTTAGAAATAGAGTGAGGAGCTCTATCATTTGAAAGGGACTATAGACTCCACATAGAAAGGAGGCACTTGAGGTGGTTTGGCTATCTGATCAGGATGTCTCCTAGGTGAGGTTTTTCAAGAATGTCCTACTGGAAGGAGGCCCTGGACTAGACCCAGGACACACTGAAAAAATTACTGACTTGGGAGTACCTTGGAGTCCTCCTAGAAAAGCCAAAGGAGGCATGAATATCTCTACTTATAGACTGCTGCCATGGATGGATGGGTGGACTTCAACATGTGGTCCTGTTTTGTGCCAATGATGCAGAACCACTCTTAGTGCAAGTACAAGTGTCGGTTTCTTTTTCTTTTTTTATTCATTTATGATGTACATGGATTAACTCTGGATTTAGAGAGACAAATATGGCCATTGTAATCTACTGTGTAGGTTGATACCATGTGTAATCACAACAGTGCCACCTAGGTCGACGAGACTCAAAGATTTAAGAAGAGAAAGTCATGGTACCTTACACTAAAGATGAGTTACTGCTGGTTGGGAAGGGAAAGACTGAAGAATGCAATTTTTTCCTGAAGGATTTGTTTATTCAAGTCACATTACTCGAACATATAGCAGACAAATGCACACGCGCTGCTGCAAGCACACACAATAGTGTCAAAATACAACACGATTGCCAAAATACAAGATCTGACCATTCATATGGAATTTTTATATCCATTTAGAAGAATATGTCACACAATTTCAAAACATTAAAAATAATGCAGCCATACAGCTTATGCACAAGTTAAAGAGATTTACTGTTTAATGCGTACATTGTACACAACTGTGCTACAGATTCTTTAAACAAAAAAAAACATGTCCAAACTTATTCTCTTTCACCCTCTTTCTCGCATAAACACACAATTTCATTCCACAGTTACTTATTCATAGTGTGGGCATATTCCTGCAGGCAAAGACATTAACAGCATCCTTCTGACAGCTTAATCATGCGTTCCTAAATGTGACAGACTCAAATTTTAGGGACAAGTCAGGAACACTGACTTCACAAGACTTTTTAACATGCCAGTTCCTTATGCTTCATTAATAAATGCACTTTACACTCACACATTATGTAGACACTTCTAACCCTCACGCATTATGTGTCTTGTCATCTCATGGATGTGTAAGTGTTCTCATCTCTCGGTGGTCTAGGGCTGTGTCACAGATTTGTTTTTGACTAAATGATTGCCATAGCCATTAAAGATAATATTGTGATATCTATGGGAAAAAAGAAAAAAAATGTGGACTTCAGTAACACCTATAAAGTATATAAAGGGCATTCAATCATTCAAAAAGACTAATGTGTAAAAAAGACTAATTCGCTGTGTTCCAATTAAAGCCAAATGATTAAAAAAACAAATCTTGGCTAGCATGAACAAATCTCACTTGTAAATACAGTACTCTGTTTGCACACAAAATATCATAAAGTCAAAAATGACCACCAAACTCTATTAGCTACTATTAGGTACACTTTGCTAATACTGAGTTGGACCTTTTTACAACTGCCAACAAGGTGCTGGAAACAATTTTCAGAGATATTGGTCCATTTTGACACGATAGCGTCACACAGTTTAAATTAATGACGTGAGTGTATAAATAGTTTTTAAAAAATTAAAAAATAGTACATCCCATGCAGGGACTTTGCCGGCCACAATAATTCCTCATCATGTTCTTTGTCACCGTCTGTCTTCAGCTGCCTGAGGCATTCTTTGAGGAGCTCATCTCAGGGGTCCATCGTCCTGATGTACACGTGAATACTTCATTTTTTTATCCTGGATTGTGGCTCTAACTTTCATTAATCCTCATTCTCCCTCTTTCCTTATAGAGCCTTGGGGTGCTGGACTTTGAGTGGAGACCCCTGTGTATTGTGAGAGGTTTTCGTGTCTTGACATCAGTAGCATCTATCTCCTCCTATGACGGCTACCAAACCAGCATGACCAGTTTGGTAGTGGGTAAGTGATTATCTGGGGAAGCATATCCATGGAGGGATGCATAGACCTCTACAGGCAAGGCAACAGCACCCCGACTGCCATTATGTATCAGGATGAAATCCTTGGACCCATTGTCAGACCCTACGCTGGGGCAGCGAGTCCTGGGTTCCACCTGGTGCACAACAATGCCTGGCCTCATGTGGTAAGACTATACAATGTGGTTTCCTTTCATCCTTACTCCAAGCATCAAGTCACTTAAACTTCTAGGATATTGATATGGTCAAATAAGTAGCAGAGGGAGTTGTTGGTCAGTTTCAGCTGCTTTGTTTTTATTGAAATTAACAACAGGTGCACTAGAGGGGCAACCATAAAACAACCCCCAAGACAGGAATGGTTTTACAGGTGGAGGCCACTGATATTTTTTGTTATTTTTTGGTTTTTCACTAGTTTTGTATTTGGCTAGTGCCACTGTCACTACAGATAGCATGAGGTGATACCTGGCCCTACAAACCCTGCACTGGTAGTCCAACTCAATATGTGCCATTGGCAGAAGGTTTGCTGTGTCTTCCAGCACAGTCTCAAGAGTATAGAGGAAATTTAAGGAGACAGGCAGTTACTCTAGGAGAGCTGGACAGGGACATTTCAGGACAGGGCTCTTAACGCATGTGGCAACTGGCAAGAGTATACAATGTTTTGTTTTTTCATTCATAACATATTACCTAGTCCATATCAGTAAAGATATCAGCATGATTCATTTCCCCATTTAGATCTGATGTGTTTTTAAAGTATTCCCTAAATTCTTTTGAGCAGTGTATATATTTTTATATACATACACACGAATATATACTACTGCTGCCACTGCTGGCAATGTGGTTTCCTAAATAAGTCACACATCAGCATTTAAGTAACTAAAATCATCACCAGCATCATATTTAAAGGAAACATCTTCA
>VUQK01011169.1:0-10265 GCA_015106715.1 Bujurquina vittata
TCTGTGAGTTTTGAAGAATAGAAGGAAAGAAAAATAACCACCCAATGTTTTTGGTGTTTGTTGGTGGGGGGGGGGGGGGGGGGGGGGGGGCATAGATGCTAAGTCCACTGAGCTAAAGCAAATGGGTAGATTGTAGTGCTGGGTGGGATAGTGGTGAACAGAAACGTCCACATGGGCTTTTCAAGTGGCTTAAATGGATTTACCAGCAGCAGTAAAAAGCATGAAAGGGGATCTATATTAACTGTGCACCCTTCAGACTCACAGTTCTAATCACATGACTCATAGAGTTTGCAAACTGCTCCTACACCATCACACGTTTAGCAATCAGAATTGACAAACAGGTACATCCAGGCCCCTAAAGGTTCTTATCTACAGTAGATAGTATGATGTCATAATGTTGCCTAGTAACCACCTACAAATGGGCTAAACTAACCCACTAGTACTGTTAATGCACCTATAACTCCTAATTAAGCACTGTGGCATTTTAATTTCACAACAACAACATTAAATTTATATTCACAAAACTTTTGTTATGATTCCATCACATTCCCTAACAACCGCTAAACTTATACAAGTAATGACTAAAATCACAGACCAAGCAGTGCTGTAGTGTGGGCGTTAACAATTCACAGCTAGCTCTCTTCAACGGGGCGAACATCATGGCCCACAACAATTGTAAAACATAAAATCATTTACACTAATTACAGCACTTAAATGCTGAGTAATGCTCGCTGGCCAGGTAGCATAACAGTTTGTGAACAGCTGGGAGAGGCTTGGTTGTTAATAGCAGCGCAGACATATGGAGGATCAAGAGCAGAGATGCACCAAGATGACTTGAGACCAAGAGGAGAGCTGTGTCTGCTGTTTAGAGGTCTTTGAGCTTAAATCAGACTTGTTTTGCCTGATTTCTGCTCAGTTGCTTATGTGCTGGACTTTGACTGTGGGTGGGGCTCAGGCAGCTCCTCCACACGCACAGACAGGGAACCAGGTGAGGCACAGATATGCTAATGAGCCATATGTTGACTTTGTTTGAAACCAGCAGCTACAAAAAGTGGCATTACATCTGCTAGGAACATAAAAAGCAGGCTTCTAAGCACTGTCTCCAGGTGCCACTCATGTGCCAAATATTTAATGTTTCTTAACAGAGCATAAAAGTACATTATTTATTGTTTTTGGTTGTGTAGTTTATTTGTATTTTGCTTCTTTTTGATTATGACATGAAAAGTATTGATATTTCATGTACTCCTGTGAGAAAAATGAGCCACTTTAAATGTATATGAAGGCTCGCTCTTGCAGATTTAATATTAATAGTAATGACACTGTTATGTACTGTGAAAATCTCAAAAGTACCATGATACAAATTGGTGGACATTCTTTTCAGTCTTTGTGGCTTTTATATCTGTGACTGCCCCTGAAAAACTGGTATCCAAATTAAATGTATTTCAGCTTAATTTGGCAAGACAAGGCCACGTTCTGCACATATCACAACAGCATGAATCCACAGTACAAGAGTGCAGGTGCTGACCTGTCTGCTTCTGCAGACTTCTTGTGTTGCATTATGAAATGAAAAAAAAAAATGTTTTTTTTAAAAAAGTAGCCCCAGCAAGGCTGCTAAAATTGGTTTCCTCAAATTCCAAATGCTTGCGTGTATTATTAAAAGACAGGTTGATGCAACACAGTGGTAAACACGATCCTTTTCCAACTACTTTGAGGTGTTGCGTCATTAAGAGGAAAAAAGAACGCTTCTTAGATTCAGCATTTGATATGTTGTCTTTGTAAGAAATTAACAACACTGGCTGTGCCCCCCCCCCAAAAGATTTAAACATTTAAAATTTGCACATTACCCTCATCACTCACAAAATGACCTCTGCGAAAATGCCTACTTTTACACTTAAGCTGTGAACAATTTTCTAATTTGTGCTGTGATTATCCTAATTTGAGCAAGCGAAGATGAGAGAAAGGAGAGCGCATTGTGTGCCCTTTGATTAAGTGGGATGTTTGAATGTGGGTCTTCCACCTTCAAGAGATATTTGATACTTGAGGGGTTGAAGTGTTTTTGATGGAAACTCCATTAATGATTGATAACAGAAGGAAAGCGGTTATCTCCCTACTCCAGTACCATCAATTATTAAACGCTCTCTCCTTGCATTTTTGGTGGCACATAAAATATAAGTCACCATCTTGAAATCTTAAGTTATGATAGCTGTCAAAGCGATTAGGGCTTTGCATTGATTTCTTAAAACTCTTCATCTGGGCTTTGCATGTTGTGCATTTTAGATGCTTGCAACAAAAGCAGCAACTGGCAAAGTTTCTAGCCTTCTGTTACATCAAGTATTAATTTTTTCATTGACAGTTTTGCCTGTTAATATTGTATTAATCAAATTAAACCAAATTCTGCTTATCTAGTTCAGGGTTGCAGGGGAGCTGAAGCCTATCCAGTCTGTCACGGGGCTTGAAACCAAATCTAGGCCAAAACCAAAATTGCTTGGTTAACTTTTGATACAGCACGGAAACTGATGCAGACTTAACAGTTTGTGCCAAGTGAACTTAATATGACCTTTACCAGTTCATCCTCACTGTAGTCTCTGGTCCAGCTGGCTCTTTGCTAATACATTGCAGTTCTTCTGCATATCTGAGCTTTATTTTGAGATGGTTGTGTGTCATGCAACATCTAAATTTGAATCTAGAATGAGTCAGTCTGTGTGTATGGTGAGAATCTTACACGCAGACGCCACGTGTCGAGTATGATGTTGAAGGACTGAGTGGATGGCTGAAGTGATGCTGGAGATTTGTGTCAGCCAGTGTATGAGTGCGTGTCAGTGCTGCAGTAGAAGTTCTCTGGAGCCGAGTGCTGATTTGAGCTGCATCGAGACGAGCTGACAGCCCTGCAGGCTTCTCTGTGTCATCACCAAGGTTCCCATCAGTCCTTGCAGAGGGAATTCTCTCAGAAGGCACCGCTGTACTTCGACTCAGGAGACCTGATTAAGTCTTTATACTGCATGTGGCAGCCATAGAGCAGAGCGTCAGGCCACTTTGCTCAAAGTGCTCCAAGGCTGCTTCAAGGCACGCGAGAGTAGATGTTTTCACGAGGCTTCAAGTGGTTATGTAGCCTTTCTCAAGCCAAGGTAATGATTATTGGCTCACATACATGCAGAGAATGCCTGGAAGCACTTCTGCTGAATGCTGCTGTGTTTTTTGCATCATTTGAGTGACACCCTCATTTACCGGTGTCAATATTCGAGTTATTCATTGACTACAAATGGAGCCCTGCAGTACTGTGCTTGCATTTTTTTTCTTTTCAGTAAAAACAGCCCCAATCTCTTAAGGTGAACTCAAAGGAATGATCCTGTAGATATGAAATAAACATCAAGATGTAGAGATTTCAAAAGATAGCAATGAACAGTGCTAGCAAATGAAAAGAAACAATAATAAAGTGATAGCTGTTTTTATCTGGACGCTAATCGTATGTCTCATCATAGCAGCGAGGCACCGTCTACTGCCCGTCTTATGTCAACAGTGTTGTATTTACATAAGCTGTTTCCCGTCGGCCGCGGCTTCTGTCCTGAGAGCACTAGGCGCTGCTGCAGTGAGGGAGTGTGATTAGATTTACAGATGGAGAGTAATGGGAAGAGAGTTAATAGCACAAAGGCATAAATCACAAAGAAGAGGCTGGAAGCATTGTGCTTGACCTTTTGAATAGTGATAATGATGTTGGAGACAGATACGCTCCTACCAGGGCTGCAAAACCAGCACGCTTGAGTTTAGAGAACGCTGTCATAAATGCAAAATGGGCATGTGCGTAGGGTTAATAGGTGGGCTGGTCAACCTTGTAGTGTATTCAGATTAAAGTGACAGCATGTATGAAGCTGTCAGAGCATTACATGCTAGAAAGTTTTCCACATACACAGACAGGCACGAGCTGATACCTGACTCTTTATGCGGGAAGTGAAACCTGTCCGCCTGTCTCTCTGCATGTTCGTCTCCCTGTCTGTCTCTGCACCGCTGAGCGTCAGCGGGGTTATTAGAATAGCCCTATGGCTGTCACTGATAAGGCCTGTATGGGTGCTGCCACTGACAGTGCTGCCTGCCTGCGTGGCAAACACAAGTGGCCTGGCTGGGGGATTACTGCCTGCTGCCATTTCTGCTGATGCCTTTCTTTATGTTATCCTCTCCAGTCAGATGTGCTGCATTTGAATAACTTGGCTGATGTTGTAGAAATGGAACTCCTTGAAATCTCCACCTGCATACAAATGAAGGTGCACGGGCAAAACGCTTGCACATTCACATATTTAGTGCTCGTTAGTTTATTAGTCTCAGTGTCGCCATCTTTTCTTTCCTTCTCCCACTGACCATAACTGGTTATTTACAAGCTCCACTCGGAGGAGTGATGCTGAAGGGTTAGGAGGCTCACTAATCCACTCTGCTGCTGTCATTAGAGAAGCAAACAGACTATTACCACCTCCTCCTCCCCTTCTTTCTGCTCATCATAAGCTTGCCTGAACCACACAAACATATGCTTGCATGTGCACACACGCACGCAGCTGGGATGGAGAGTGCCTCTTGTTTCTTTAGCGCTGCTGAGTGGAGCCCTGCTTTGGTAATTGATCCTGTTTGGTACATGGGGAGGAAGGGGAGAGAGAGCGAGCGTGAGAGGGAGGGAGGCCCTAAGTGTTGTCAGTTTGCTGCATTAATTTTTCAACTGTGGCCAGTGAGGCTGGAGGAACGAGGAGGGGCCCAGATGCAGAGCTCACCGAGAGGAAACATACTGTACCTAATGCTGCCTACACTTACAGTTTATTGGTCCTCATTCTAAAATAAGTTCCTTTCTGTGAGACGCACTTATGATTCAACTGATTTGTCTACTCACTCCCAGCCTCCTGCTGATGACAGATTTGTTTTCCTCTGTCTCCCTTTCTTCCGCTGCTCATAAATAGCCTTCTGGTGGTTGTGTGACTTGTGCACCTCTTTGACTGGGTGTTTGTGCCTTCTCATGGTGTACAGTATGTGCAGCTGATAATAGACAGGCCTCACTCTGTGCTTTTTGATCTCAGCTTTGGGCTCTGGTCCCGACGACGTCACCAAGCCAGCTGAAAGGAAGCATAAACATTCAGTTTTTGCCTGCCACTCTCTCTAGTATTAAATTGCCATTATTACTTTGTTATTCACAGCTCTTCCACGTGTGCCGTGTTAAAATACTCTGCTGTTATCGCAATGCCGGTCAGCGACTGGAAAGAATCCTGCTGAGTGATTTTAATGTCCGTCAGAGCCACATTAGCGAACACTTCCATGAGTCATTAAGAGGTGCTCACAGCCACACAGGACGTCACTGCTGACATTTGTTGCAGATATGAGTCATAATTTCTTGCTTTTATTGAATACTTCCTAATTAATTTGAGCATGGCACATTTCATTTACCACTTCTTGTTCTTGTCTTCTGCATAGATACAGCAGCTCATGGCTCCTCGCTGATGTCATGCAAAGGATCTAAAAATGCTTTGTGATGATGCAGTAAACACTCTGTGGGAGAGAGCTGCCTGGAGGCTGCACAGGAGTGAAGTCATGTTCACTGGAGTTACAGAGCCCAAGTCTTGCGTTGTCAGAACGGGTCGAGTGCAGAGGACATATCTGCCCTCATAACTTTACTTGGCGCACACATGAGTGGACAGACCTAAAATTATGACGTCTGTAGCAGATTCAGTCCATTCACGGAGAGGGTCCCAATCAGTTTTTTTCCCCCATCACAACTTCAGTTTTTTTTGTCTCACAAGTATTATTTCAGTTGTAGTGGCTCCATGATTGTGGTTTTGTGGTTCACATTCTTGACATGTAAAAGATCCCCAGTTTGAGACCAGGAGGAGACACAAACCCAGCTTCTTGGGGAGTGCCTGTCCCTAGCCTGGATAAATAGGAAGGTTGCATCTGGTGTAAAATCTGTGCCAAATCAAACATGCAGATCCATCTGCTGTGGTGTTTGTCCCACCCCTGGTTAGAATCGACCATGAACTATATTGCCAAAAGTATTTACTCACCCATCAAAATCATTGAATTCAGGTGTTCCAGTCACTTCCATGGCCACAGGTGTATAAAACCAAGCACCAAGGCTTCTACAAACATTTGTGAAAGAATGAGTCGCTTTCATGAGCTCACTGAATTCTGGCAGTACTTGTCTGACTGCATTGTCCCAAGTGTAAAGTTTGGTTAACGGAACTCTTAATGCTTTAGTATACCAAGACATTTTGGACAGTTCCATGCTCCTAACTTTGTGGGAACAGTTTGGAGATGGCCCCTTCCTGTTCCAAAGTGACTGTGCTCCAGTGGACAAAGCAGGTCCATAAAGACATGGATGGGCAAGTTTGGCGTGGAAGAACTTGACTGGCCTGCACAGAGTCCCAACTTTAACCTGACAGAACACCTTTGGGATGAATTAGAGCAGAGACTATGAGCCAGGCCTTCTTGTCCAACATCAGTGTCTGACCTCACAAATGGGCTTCTGGGAGAATGGTCAAAAATTCCCATAAACACACTTCTAAACCTTATGGAAAGCCAAGAATAGTTGAAACAGTTATAGCTACAAAGGGTGGGCCAACATCATATTAAATCCTGTGGATTAAGAATGGGTTGTCACTCAAGTTCATATGTATGTGAAGGCAGACGAGCAACTTTTGGCAATATAGTGTATCATTCAGGCTTGAGGAAAGTATACACTTTGAAGCATTTAAATCTATTTTCTTTGGCAAATAGTTCATGTGGAGGAAATGAATAACTATTTAATCTCAACTTGACAAGGCAAGGTCAGGTCAGGTTGCACAGGTGAGACTTCTATCTCCTCTATACCTCTGTTTTGTCCCCTTCCGACAGGTGTGCTTTCTCTCTCAGGTTTGATTCTCCTTCACCACACTCCCCTCCTATCCTCTCACCCTCCTGCCAGCTTAGCTAGCCAGGACAGGCCTTATTCCACTCCAAAACCATGATTGCATTCTTGAGCTATTCCACCCCCTCCTTCAGAACAAGAGCCCTCCGCATCTCTCTCCCTTTCAAGTACAGGCTGCTGGGCGCATTTCCCCTTTGAAGATATAATCTTGGAAATCACAGAGACATCTCCGGGATTATCTTAAATGTCTTCAGTATGTCAACAGCCTAGCCCTGTTGCAGAGCAGCTCCGGCCGTTTAAAGGGTCGGCTGTGATGACAGCCAAGGAAAATGCCGCACCGCAGAGGTAATCACAGGGTCAGCTCTGTTGATTCCATTCAGGGCCAAACTCCCACTGTTAAAACTGGATGTTAACAGACACAATAAAATGGCGTATTTCCCCATGTGGCAAAGCTGTGTTTACAATTGAAGGTAATAGCACACAAGTGGAACGCTCAGTAACAGATGTTTTGGTAGGTGAGGCTCATTTATGTCATGGCATTTTCCAAAATGTTATGACAATCCAAATGGTGCAACATCTTAACTAAGCATACGCAATAAGACGAGAAGCTTCAATGAGTAGTCACGAGGGAAAGTTAGTGTACACCAAATTAAAGGCACATAAGTGGGCGCTCTTTGAAAAGGATCTCAACTTTGTAATCATATCAGATGTTATCGGGGGGGAGATTTTAGGAAGGGTAAGTGCCTGGAAACTAAATCAGAGAGAGGCCGCCTAGGGAACATGTTGTTATCATAATTACCTGCTGAGCAGTGACTGCAGAACCGGTGTTGATGTTGACGCCGAGCTGGCCTCTTCTCTCTCCACCAAAGTTGTCTTGTGTGGGCTGCTGCCTGCTTCGACAGCTCTTTGTGCTCTGTTCCATGTCTGTTTTCTTTCTTTCTTTCTTTTTTTTCCTCTCTCCTTTTTTCAGCCAGGAACACCGACTGCAGGCCAGAAACTCAGATATTGTTTTGGTGAGATCAGGCTCGTAGATTGAGGATGGACTTGCGTCAGTGAGTACGTGCGGGTGCTGGCAGGCTTTGGGGTTGCTCGCTGGAGCTGAGGCAAACCAGAGACCTCATCTTCCCCGTTTCAAACAACAGACGGCTACTGCCGGTCCACAAGGCCTGCCTGCACGTTTTTTTGTTTTTTTTATTAATACAAATGACCTGTTTGAATGAAATGTAGTCCTGGCTTCCTTACTGTTGGCATTTAAATGGGAGGAAATAACAGATGATGATATCAGAGCGGGAGACAGTGAAAGCGTGGGACAGGCCACTCAAAGAGGAGAAACACTTGACCTGTTTGTTTTGGGAAAATGGTATTCCTCTGCTAATTTCCTCCTGATAAGTATCTGACAGCTCGTAGTAAAGTGTTTTATCTTGGCTAGGGGAAAATGGCTTCTCTCGCTCATGGCGTCAATCGATTTCAGAGACTCTGCTGCTGCTTTAAATCACAGTCTCTGGTTTTTAAAGTTCTTCTATTTGCATAGAGGTAATCAATTACATATATTAGCCTGCTGCTTTTAGCTTAACATGGACTTTCTCCTTCCTTCCATCCTTCCCATTCCTTTCTCCTTACCTCTCCAGACACTGCTGCAAATTCACACTCTTTCCTCTTCCAACTAACATAATTGACTGCTGTTTGCTGTGCTGGGGGCATTGATTTTTACCGCTCTGCCTCTCTCTCTCTAGTTTAACAGTTGATGAGTTGTGTTAAGACACCCAGGGACAGCCCTGCCTGTTTTAAAGAAGATGAGGTTTGCTTTTAAAGCCCTCCTGCTTTTTTATTTATTTATGTGTGTGTGTGTGTGTGTGTGTGTGTGTGCGTGTGCGTGCGTGCGTGCGTGCGTGTGTGTGCATGCATGCATATGGGCATGTGAGTGAGTGTGTCTGTATGATCTGAGCAGCCACTTGAGGTGAGGATTCCCCTCCAGGAACCTAAAGTAAACGTGACGGTCTTAGGGGCTTTTAAAAGGCAAACTTAGGCTTTGTCGTCTTCAGCAGCTGAATCACTTTTAAGACTTTGTACAGAAAATTGGTTTATGTCAGTAAATGACCAGCCACATCACCTGATACAATTACCAGGATTGAAGTGTTAACAGAGTAATTCCGAGCGTGAATATAAAACTAGAGATGGCTGACTGGAGTGGAGAGTTGACACGGAGTTTAGATTCAAAAGTGACAAGAATTTTTAGTTGCTCACAGGCACCTACAACCCCCGACATCCCACACGAAGTCATGGATACAGACACAAACCTCATTTAACGCGATTAGCCTCTTTGAGGATTTTACCGCAGCCTCTTATATCCTGGATGAAAGAGTTCACACTTCTGACGTGGGGGTGGGGGGGGGGGAATAAAAGAGCAGAAGTCTGCAGAAGCAACTCAGCTTTTCACTGCAATATTCACTGCGTTATTAAAGAACACATTGCTATGTGCTGTGTTGCTCTCAACACCATCTGTAGTGTGCTGCTCAAGTGGTAGCAATTTTCTTGCAGTCTTGTGTCTCTCGTGCAGTATTTCAAGTGAAATTCGATTGCAGATCTCAATGTTCTAGTGCATTTGGTTTCTTATAAACGTTTGCATTCTTCACTGATTGCTCCCTGGCAGTTTTCAATGCGCAAAAATGCACTGCCATCTCAGTATTTAGCTCTCTCTTGCACTCTTTTGGCTATGAAGGCTAATGTTGTTTCAGAATATGAGAGAAAAAGAAAAACCTGGTATTGCTCTCTAAAGTGGAATCAAATCGACTGCGATAAAACAAGCTTGCTTTTGTTTGTTTGCTAGTTTTTTTTTTTTAATCAACAAGCAAAGCTAAACATAGATTTCTTTCATGGTTGCTGAACAATAACAGCTTAAAACAATAAAGGCAATGCAGTGATTTAAATCAGTGTGAATCAGCTCAGTAAGGATGTCATTACTGCATTTTTAAAACTAAATGTATGACTTGCTTAACTCGCTCTTAAACCCATCACCTTTACACACTGGTGCATGTTATAGCTGGGTAATATCAACCTAATAGGCTTACCTGTCAGCACTGTACGAAACATAGACCCCCGTAAATCATATTTGCCTGCAACACCTGCTTGCCTCCCCGCGTATTTATGGCTTTCTTCTCCACGCCGTCCTCTTCTTTTTTGGACTCTGTCCAAAATCAGCACCCCCATTCCCCTTTCTCACATTATGGTCTTCAGTGTGTTCCCATCCTATCATGGTATAAATGAACGAGCAGGTGCCGTGATATATGAGCGCCCCCCCCCCCCCCCCCCCCCCCCCCCCCTTTTTTTTTTTTTTTTCTTTCTTTTCTTTTTTTTTTTGGGGATGGGGGAGGGGGAAAGAAAATGGGGGGGGGGG
>VUQK01011169.1:11512-29099 GCA_015106715.1 Bujurquina vittata
GTGGGTGGGGTTTGGGTTTGGGGGGGGGGGGGGGGGGGGGTGCTACACAGGACTGCTGCAGTATATACGCACGGTAGTGTGATTGGTGCAGCTGTTCATTGGTTCATTGGCTCTCCGGGAGGGTTAGGAGGTAGAGTAAATGGGGCAGTATAGCAAACTCCCTCATGGTTTCCTGCATACATTTTTTCAACACTGGGGTGCATTTTTCTGTGATACATTTGTCCTCTGTCTGAACCAGGTTCTCCCTGGCATTCCATTAAAAGAAATTTAACAGCCTTTTCTTCTGTCTCGCTTTCCTTCAGATCACCACTTAAGGAGAGGTCAGCGAGGGATCCTGTGTGAGGAATACATGACGGGCGGGGTGGGGGAGGGGGTGGCGACCACAGCGGCACTACCACCGAGGTCAAGGTTCACACAGGTAACCAGATCTTTCTCTTATTCTGCAGCTCATTGATTGGGAACATTATTTGAATCAGTCCTGGCTTCTTTTTTTTTTGGAGCAACTTTGAGCAGACTCAGCATGCAAAGGCAAAGTGAGGGAGCGATGTGGCTGGTTTGATTTGGACCCTCCTGAGCTGGCGGCTAGGGAAGAACTGGGAACCGAGCAGTCTGCAGCTGCTGTTTATGGATCCTGTTTGGCTTTGCTTTAAAAAAAAAATCCCCACCAAGAAGCTTGTGGCCAGTGTCAATTTGAGAAATTAAAAAAAAAAACCCGCAAAAAACAAAACATAATTCAATGGTTCAAGAACCTTTGATTTCCAGGAAGTCTAGATCTAAAGCGATTAGCAGTGACAAACAGTGATAGTAGGGCATACTGTACTTTAAAGAGCTTACTGTGACCTTATTGTGCTTCCCACTCAAAGGTCTAGTGCACTTTTCATTTCATTGCCCTAAATCTGAAATTTTATCGGTCAGTTTAAAAGTAGGTCCATAGCGTTGCAAAACTCTTCTGCCCAGCTCCAATATTACACTCCCGTTTTCTTTGCTACCAGGGATTAAGGAAAATGACTGGGGGGCTTTGGGAAGTGGGTGGGGGCAGTTTAGGAAGCAAATAAATAAATAAAACGCAAGGTAATCTTCCTTAATGCTGTGTGTGCGTGAATGCTGAGCAATGGCTCTGCTTTGGGAGCATCTGCCCTGCACAGAAACATTCGTGTGCACATATAGCCAGCCTGCCAGACACAAATACTATACACACACACGACTAGCAGGGATCAGCCAAAGCGATTAGGACACGGACTTCAGAGTGCAGAAAGTGACAGGTTTAACACACATACACACACTCACATAAATACACACACACACGCCAACTGTCGGCAGAGTGACAAGTAATGCACAGCAAAAAGAAAAAAAAAGGAAAAAAAAAGAACAGAGCTGCAGAATGTGACAGCACATGACTGCAGACACATGAAAGTATAGGAAGACAAGTTTTACTGCCTCTCCCTGCGGCTGTCTTGCTGTATTCATCTTGGCTCATGCCCATGGACCCATATCTGTTCTTTATTTTTCCCTCCCTCACATTAACACATACACTTCGCACAAACAGTTGATCAAACAACTGTGCAGTTGAAACTGAATTTGGCCAGACAGCCGGCCAGGATGAGTAATGTAGAGCCGCTTTGGCTTAATTTGTTTAGAAAGCCTATCATTGCTGCAAACACGTTACAGACTGTTGCTGTTTACTGAAGAGTATTTTTCCCTGTAGCTTTAACTTGATGCATTTTTAACGTTAGCACCGCTCAGCATGGCCGCTGTTGAGGCGATGAATCTGAGATTTAGTAGAGAGGAGGAGTCCGTTTGTTTGGAGTGGTTAGGTGGACTCCTTCAGTGCATTGTGACCACACTAAAGGGGAGATTTTCTGCGTCACAGGGTTACAGTGTAGCTGCAGGGCCTGTGTACATGTGAAGAAGGAAAACAGCTTTTTGGAAAACAATGACATAAGCCTTTATAGGGCTTCCAGGCCTCTCACCCTTTCTGTTGTGACAGATTTACTACCCCATTCTCAGCGTTCCTTTTTCATTTTTGTTTATTTTCCTCTATCCAGTGTCCTACGCCCTCCTCCTGTTTTGCTTTTCCTCTTTCTTCTCTTACTCTTTTGAGTGTATACACTGTATGTCAACTGTATACGAGTAGGTGAAAGAAAGGGTGAGAGACCAGATGAAGACAGAATGACAGACAGTGAGTCTAATGAAAACTATTATTCTCTAAGGAGTTTTACCTCCAGCTTAGAAGACAGTGATGATATTCAAAAGACAGGGAATGTTTATTTTTATCCTTGCTGGTGATTTTCATTGTGGTTAACATCTTACGCCCAGTTTTTCACACGCACAAGCTGGCCATTTTTGGTTTTTGTGCTGCAAGAGGCATTTCACAAACAAGCAGAGGTATGAAGTGGTGAGAGTGGGAGGATAAGAGAGAACATTGTCTTCTCCTCTCCAGCTTAGGGACAGAGCAGAACAGGTTGTATGAGGATACTTGCTATCCTTAACAATGTCTAACACTGCCTCAGGGCCACCTCTTCTTCTCTGACGGAGTTGGGAGTTGTGTGGAGCAGGAGAGTTGAAATATGCACATTCCTGAGCGTCAGATGGCCTCCCTGGTACACTCTAATTGCTTTAACTTTGTCATCTTTAGATCTAATCACGGCAATAACTTGGATCAATGGTTTTAATGATTTTCTTTAATGGATAAAGATGATATTTGTCTCGCTTTTCATATTTATGATTCTGGTTAACTGTTTTAAACATTTATTACAACATTTACAAACAGAATTCCTGTTTCAGCTTTGACTCAGATGCTTTCTGTGTTACTAATATGTCAGGCGTACTTTGATTTTAGCTCTATTTAAAGTTGGTAATCTAGATCTTCAAGTATCCTGGAGTTATTCTCACCCTGTCTGACTTAAATATTCACTTTCTATTAATTCCATTGAATTAAAATGGTCTGCAGTTCACCTAGAGGGCACTTTTGAGATAGTCCTCTTTGAGTTGGAGTAAATGGGAGTTGGAATGGAAAATTCACAAGTAGGAATCTCAAATATGTTTATATGTTGTTTTTGAGAGTCAAGCTGACAGACAGAAGAAGAGCAACCCTCTAGACCAGCAATTTCACTTTGGGGAAAGCCCGTTGGAGGCTCTATGGTGGCTCCCTGGCTAGGCAGATCCCCTTTGGCAACTCTAAAAGAGGAAGACAAGAGGAGGAAGGGTGGGGAATGAAAATGAGAACAAACAGGTATGACGTGTGGTCCTTCTTCTGACCTTATGTCAAAAAAAAAAGTGACAGCTGCTTCTAAACACAAAAGACCAACATTTTATTTTATTTTTGTTTTCCCAATTACATTACTGATTAGATTTGCAAGCTGAAATGAAACAATGTAGCTGTCATAAAACACTAGCATTCTGCTAAGGCGTCCTGATTAATTGGTTGGTTGGGTTTGGGCTACAGCTTCAAAGGGCCATAATCATTCTGGACTGGCTTGCAAGCACTCACTATGAAACAGGAAGTCCTCAGAGGTTTTTTTTTTTGTTTTGAAATTCTCTCATTAGCTCATCTGGATGGATGACCTCATGGAGTCCGTGGTCCATCCATCCATTAACAGTTCACAAGAATCCTCCTACAGTATTCAATCAAACTTACGCACAATAATAAGTAGTGAGTATTCACCTAAACTGTGCTCAAGTTCAGGGTCGTATTTGTCATTTTACAGGCAGTTTTCCACTTTCACAAGAATCGCTGCTCCTCAGATTCAGATAACTTTATTGATCCCAAAAAAGGGCAGTTTGTTTGCAGCTTATCCACACAGCCTAATCCCACAATCATACTAACACAAACTACAGTCCTTAAACACTAATCACAAACAGTGTTGTGTGTCAAGGCACAGACCAACACTGCTTGTTGTTGTAGTTGCAATCCAAGAGCAACGTCCTGAAATCAGATGGCAAAACATGGTCGGGATGATTAATGTTTTTTGCCTTCTTTATCACCTGATTCATCCTGTTGGCCAGATTGTGGTGAAACCTGCACACAGTAATCACCTAATGGCTCTTCACCCAAATTTTGCTCAAGGTCAGTGTCAAGGTCACATTTGTCATTCATAAAAGATTATAATTCTTATTAGCTTCTGTAAAACAACCAGTGATAAGAAAATTCATCCCTTTCTTTCTGTACTAGTCTCATTACAGTAACTTGTGAACCGCGAGGGATCGCAAAGCGGGGCTACTATGTCACTGAACTTATCATTTCAGTGATATTGTTGCGCTGCCCCATTTCAGTAATTACAAATCCAAGAAGAAGACGAAGACACAAGCTGTAACAAAGCACTTTAAATATCTCCAAAAGCTGATATAATTTGAAATGACATCACTCCGGTGGGCCGCCATCTTTCTGTGCCTGTCGGTCCATTATGTTATCCATCACTGGGTCTCTCTGTCTGGCATTGTCAATTACCCAGAGGAAAACAACATTAGAGGCCTGAATGGGACACGGAGCTGTGGCAGGCCTGACACGGCTGTGTTATATGATTACACAACCTGTTGGCTGTCCGCCTGTCAAGTGTCTCCTGACTCTGATGAATGGCTGTAATATGCCGCGCATCACAACACACCACGCCACGCACTCATTAATGGCTTCTCATAATGGCCAGGACGTTCCTCCAATGCCACAGAAGGGTTCGCAAAGAGAGGGAGAAGGTGAGAGTGAGAACACCCCACCACTGTACCAGTAAACAAAAGATACACGATGTCCTCATTTTGTACGGCAAGACGCCAGCATCGCAGTCACATGTAACTGCGTGAATGAATGAAGGATGACAGAAATAGAGTAAGAAAAAAAAAACAAACACGGGAAGATGTAAGAATTATTATTTTTAAGTGTGACACATATGTTTCTGAATTAGATACATTCTAGTCAATCTGTGGCCTATTTGCATAGATTATCAGTAATGTGAGCAATGCGGCGTGCTCACCAGCATGTGGGAACGTCACAATAGAGATGCTTGAAGAAAGGAGATTGAATCTGTCGTCTGTTGGATGCCATCTGAAGCTTAGCTGATTGCTCTTTCTTTCAGTGAATTAGGAGACATGCTACCCGAGATCCTCCAAACTACTCGACTCTCAACTCTAACAAACAGATTTGATTCTCTTAGAGACACTGCTCCATGAGGTTTCAAATTGAAAGTGTGAAAAATGCTCCAAATTAGCTTTTTTTTTTTCTTTCCTCCACTAAAGGAGTCTGTAGGGGAGCTGTTGTGTTCCGGTGGTTGTATGGCAACAAAATAAAGTAGTTTTTCATGCAGCGTGTCAGCCTTAGAAAGGTTTTCTAAAACATACACCAACCTAACCCTAAGCCACATTAGGTAGCTTTGATCTGACTCTTAATGCTTACCGGGAATCATCACACATTGCAGGAGCCTCATTGATAAGTACATTGTTTCCCTTGATTTGACAAGTCTTTCCTCAATATAGTATGCCTTGGCTTTGTCTTGTCATATATTTTACATTGTCTCACATTAAAGTCAGTATTTTTTTTTATAGAAACAGACACAGATATAAAGAGATTTTTGAATATCACATCACTCAGATGTGCCAGAGTTTTCAGGCTCGATGCCCTGGAGGAGATTGCCGAACATTACTGCACCTGCAATGTATATGTGTGTGTTTGTGTGTGTGTGTGTGTGTGTGTGTGTGTGTGTGTGAGAGAGAGAGAGAGAGAGAGAGAGAGAGAGAGACAGGAAAAGACAGAGGGACAATCTACCTTAATATTCCTATGTTTCCATCTTTGTTAGTGTACATTTTCTTTCCCACAGCTTGAGTTTCTCAGTTTGAAATGCAACACCTGCAGATGTGTCTTGTAAACGGCAGCTGCCAGCTTCTCTCCCATTCAGAGGGGACCATTGAAACAAAGCAATTAAAGTAGCTCTCTCCATGGGGCAAAGACTTGGTGCATGGGTGTGCATGGGTGTGCCTGCCTGTGTGTGAATGAGTTTCCGTTGTTTTAATTTTTTAGTCTCAAGAACTGAACGGTACAGAGATCTACACTCCAGCAGAAGAGGACTCTTCATGCCAGTCAAAACATTAGCAGCTCTGTCATATTCATGTGTTTAAATATGGAAGTCAGAGGTCACTGACAACCTGTTGACACAGTGCAGATTTATGCAACATGCACTCCCGTGCAGACACACAGCCACGGCCCAGGTTTCGACTCAGCATGTCGCAGCAGTGGTTTCTTGTTGCTGCTGATCTTTGGGTCCTTACAGCTCCAGATACTAGAGGCTGAGTTATTCCTCCGCTCCGCTCCCTGACCCTCCTAATTGAGAACGGCTGTTACTGAGAAAGAGCGAGCTAAACAGACAGAGAAAGATTGAGAACAGATTCTTGCGTGAAAGTAAACAAGTCTTAAGAGCAAAAGAATGACCAAATGGAGGAGAGAGCTAAACCTATGGAGCCTAAGCCAGATCAAGGGTGCTCCTCTCTCACCTCTTGATCTCTTCTGCATCTTCTTGCCATAAACCAAAAAGAGCCAAGCACAATGCCTTAAATGTAGGAGGGTCATTCAGTATAGTATGTAGGAAAGAAAAAAAAAATGAGGGAAGCACTGCTTGGGATGGAGGGAAAAAATCACATAAAGGAAAATCAAACCAGAGGGTTGGGAAGAGGAGCGGTGAGAACTGTGACAGCTGCATGCATGTCGTACTGGGTGATGGTCTGTCCGTCTGTCAGAGCAGATATTTCTGTCTGTTTAGTACTGCCTTACTGGCTGCCAGAGACACTCCTCGTGTCATCGCTGGGTGCCTGCTGTCACTGGCTAAAAAGGAGAGAGGGAGTGGAGTGTGTGTCTGTGCGTGCAAGGGTGTGTATGTGTGTGTCAGCGAGAGTGACAGAGAGAAACTAGAGCAGCTGTCTTGAAAGCTCTTCCACTCTGTCAGTACATCTAGAATCTGCTTTCCCCTGATATTGCCTCACTAAGGCAGTATTTTAGTCAGATGTTTGGTCAAAAGTCTCAGTTTTTCTGCTGTTAAAGGAACACTTTGGGGAAATCAGTATGTTGTGTAGCTTATCTGTTAAGATAATGAGATCATAAGCACTGTAAAATCATGTCTCCAGTGCATTGGAGACATAAGGAAAGCCTATATTTGCAGCACAGCTTTTATTGTTGTACTTTTAGTCAGTAAATCTGTATCAAATATATCTACATTGGCTGTATTTATAGCAAAAGCGGCTTTTATGTCAATGTAGCTTTGACACGCATCGCTCACCCATCACTGCTAAACACCAGGGACACCTCCATGTGGCAAAAGCACACTCCAACAGCAGCAGCCTCCCCAAGCAGGACGGTGTACCACACCACAGGAATGACTCAAGGTACACAGCAAAGAGCCTTATGCTTTCAAAGATGTGTCATTTTTAACTTTAGTATTTATTAAGCACAAAGCACACCAGCAAAGCCAAAGGTGATTGTAATCAGGTTCAGCATGAGCACTGATATGAATCTCTGATGATTTCCGTTCTCAATTAGTTTTCCTGTTCTAAAAATATCCAAAACATCTTCTAATAGTGTTGCTAGAGTACAGTATCGATAGACAGTATCAGAGGAACTGCCATTAAAACCTGATACCCATCCTCTACTAAGCCCAGATTACTCTGGATGAGCCACACCTTTCAAAGCAGCTTCGCTGGCATTGGCGTGTGCGTGCCTTCATGAATGAGACGCTTTGTGACGTGCTTTCTCTTGGTCAACTTGAACACTGCTGTATTGAGGTTTTGTAAACACGTGACCCCTAACTGACGGGACATTTTGGATGTGTTACGATTGTGGTGACAATGCAGAATTGAGTGAATAAGGCCCCGTTCACACAGGCTTAGAGACCGATCTGCAACCATCTGGCAACCACTGGTTGTGAGGCGGAAAAAAAAGACTATTCCCCGACCAGTTGCGAATTTTTGCTGGAAGTTGATGGCAGTTGGAGGGAAAATGGTTACCAAAGATCCAGTCACACAGGTCTAGAAACCGGTCAGCTGTAGTGCAAAAGTGAAAAGTCTAAACCTAACTGAAACTGAAATCAAAGTAAAAGTTGCACCTTTTGAAACACATTGGCCGCAGTTCTGAGGCACAGCTTTTACTTTGAAGGCGAGCCTTCTCCATTTCTGGTTTATGCCACACTTTTTCAAGTTTTATTTCTACTGGGCTAGTGGTTAGCAAGTATTTGTAGACAGACATGAAGAAATGACAGGCAACTGTGACAGTTGCCACTGTTAGCAATCAAAGAAATTACTAGAAGGTTTTTGGTGCAGCACCTTCTTTGCAACCAATTTCACCCACCAACAGCCAACAACCTCCAGGAATCAATGCCAACCATTTGGGGAATACACATTTTTTTCCCCAGCAACCAGTAGCTGTATCACATCTAATATGGCAGACAACTGTTGAGCAATGTGTGGATGACAGAGTGAGAAATCACAATTTTCCAAAACGAAGCAATGCAAGGGTATTTTTTTGTTGAAACAATTTTTACACTTCTAGGACCCCAAGGAATCTAAAGCTGTTTCTTGTGGAGGCAGCAAGTACAGAAATTGTATTATCTTGTAGTATTAATAAGTAGAGACAAGCAATTTTGAAGTAGCAGAACTTTAAGCATACACATGCTGTTGGCTGAAAGCAGAGGGCTAGTTTAATCTCAGAATAACTTGTAGAGTCTGTAATGAAAAGAAATGGTAGTAGGCAGTTGAGTCTGTCAGTGTTGTGTAGGTGGTACAATTTACATGAAATATTAAATAAAAATAGCATACGGTTTTAAATTTCCTGGGTCAACAGAATGTGAGTGTGGGTGGCACAGTGAGACGGTGTGAAGCTGAAAATCACTGTGTACAGAGCGTGCCCACCCGAATTACTTCCAAAAGTTAACCTAGATTGTCTGTTTAGTTTTTTATTAAAATGTTTAATGTTTGACAGTTTATAAATTTGAAGGCTAAAACATCAAAAACTGCCGACGGCTGTTTAGTGAAAGGTTTGCCCTCTTACGCTGGATAATAGTAGTTATAACAGCTGCTATCATTTAACATGTTGAAGAGAAGTTAAAGGCATGAAGTGGAATGATTTAAGTGCACGCATTTTTATTACTTGAACAATAGAACAGTCTCCTTTATTCATGTAAGGCATAGCTTTTTATGTTTTATTAATACGGTGTGTTTTTGACCATCGATTGTTTGATTGAAGTCATCTGTTGTTGGCGTGTTGTCATCTGATTACAAACTCGTGCTTTTCAACAATCAAGATGGCTCTGGAGTGAGGTAATGGAATATCTAAAAAAATTTAAGAACATTAGGGAGGCTTTGGGGTGCGTGGTGTGGCTCTGTAGTTATCCCTGAAGGCAAGAGTTTGCACCCACTGGAGTGAATGTATGCAACCTGAACTGGATGTGGGCTCAGAAAATGGATAGATTTGTAGGAAGTTGCTACAGTTTAGAGAGCGCTTGCAGTGTTTGAACTTTTATTGACCTTTCTCTGACTGCTTGATGGGGTCTCTCAGCAAGACAGTAACACTCATATGACTTAATGAATCTAGGAAATAGCGTCACCTAATTCTCCCAGGCTAATTTCAGCAGCGGTATGAGCTCCTACATTGACGTTGCCTGTAATTTTGTGGCAGCCGTGACAACATTAGTGCAACTTTAGATCCTGTGCTGTCAGTGTTAGCCTCTTCTGGCCCCTGTGCTGCCTCCGCAGCCCTGTAACCACACACTGGTGTTTATGTTCTTTAGGTTAACACAGTTATCTCTGTGCGCAACCGGAGCCCTCAACCTACACGGGCATTTGGCATATGTGCGCAGTTGCGTGTGTGCAGCTGCAGGACCTGTCTCTCTTCAGAAAGAGCTGCAGGGACTTGCCAGTATTTTCATTCCCTCTAGAGGCATTTCCGCACACCAACAAAGCCCTGCCTGAGTGATGAAACGAAGAGGAAGCAGCTTTTGTGAAGGGAGCAGCCAAATTCTGTGTGTGTGTGTGTGTGTGTGTGTGTGTGTGTGTGTGTCTGTGTGTGTGTGCACATGAGCATGTGCACTGCTGACCCTGGCTAACAGTTTGCTGCATGCAAATTTACTTTTCAGCTTGCAATTCAGGTTGCTCCAGCTCTTGTTTGCTCACAAGCCTACTGTACCACAAGAACAAGCCTACTCTGTATCCCATTCAGAAAACAGAAGTTGCCTCCTGTTTGCTTCTAATTGACTGCTGTAATTCCTGGCTTGTTGGATTGGTTAGTGTTTTTCACAGGGCTTGTTAGCACTGGCCTTTACTTCCTCTGTAGCTGTTGCCAAAAAGGAAATGTATGCTGTAGCTCAGGTCATAATTCTCCAGGGTGTCTGACTCTGGGAAGGAGTTGAATTGAACCAATGATACAAAAAAAATCTTCTCACTGTGAAGTAGAACTAACATAAAAAAGTAAATAACACTGATATAAATGCTGTGCTAGTTTTTGGGTAAAAATTGTTTTTTTCTCTGCTGAGCAGATACACTTTGTTTAGTTGGTGATTTCTAGAAATAACTCCTCCTTCTTGGTAACTATGGCTTGTGGAAAACATCATTATTGCTCTCTTACTTGAGGTCATGACACAGCTACCGAATATATATATACATTTTAATTTTCAAATGGGTGCAAAAGCAACACAGCTGCTGGATCTGGCAACCGCAGTGTCTCTGAAGCAGAGATTGAGATTTTCTCTGGGGTTGTCTACAGAGTCAGCGTCCTGTGGGTTGACAGCCAGGGCCCTGTGACACACGCTCATGGCCATAAACAGGGATTTAGCCCCTGGAGAAAATAACCTTGATAATTACTGGGTGCATACGGACCTGCCCGCAGAGGGGAGAGGGAGGGAGGAGGAGGAGACGAGAGCTGACTGAGAAGGAGAAAGAAGGGAGAGAGCCACATCCGCTGGTGCATTCCTGCATGCTGTGTCATACTGGTGCCGAGTTTCCCCTCGGTTTGCACGGAGATTTCCACAAGGTGGAGAATGCAAAGCGTTACTGACGCAATGCTTGGGGCTGTGGATCCTGACATTTAAAGTTTAACAAGGCAAAAAGCACAATCATACACTCTCCACAGTAACAAAAAGACAACATAACTGTTTAACGCATAAATGCAAACAATGGCAAGAAAAAGAAAAAGAAAAAAAAGGGAGCCATATGAGGGTGGGATACACGGAAAGAAGGAGAAATATATAGCCTTGTGACCTAACTCATAAGTTGAACTCTCCTCTCCTAGTTTCTTTCTGCCCGTATCACATGACCTCTATGGTACAGCTGAACTGGCATCATTACAACACAGCCGGAGCTGAATGTCTGTGGCTGGCTCACCGCGCCGTTGTCTGCTTGCTTGTCATTCAGCTGGTTAAAGAGGCCTTGTTGAACAACTGCACTGTGCCTGGCTACTACAGGGCCATTCATGCCTGTAACAGCAGAAACAGCCAAATCCTGTCACCAGTGTTAGCTAGCACATACCAATTTACTATCAGAAACGACTCTGGCATTTTTGCTTGGTAAGCACAGTTTCCCCCAAGCAACCTCCTAACCCATTTTTTTGAAGTTTGGATTTCAGAAAGCACTCCCCTCTAACAGAACAAGTGTCGTCAGACAAACGTTGATGTCTCAGAGATGTTTTCTGCCTCTGTTGAATATACGCTATTCAGTGTATAGTGGAATAGACTGATCCATTCCCCAAGGAATCACACATCAACAGCAAAAAAACCAAACCAAAACAAAAGCAACAAAACAGATCCTTTGTGCCACCCGTAATGCTAGATATCTCAAATAGAAGAGCTGAAAATACACGTCATCCCTCTGAGATGGTTTTTGCCCCCTGCTTGTCAGTTGCTCCGTGTGCGTTTGGCTAATCCTGTCACAGCTGACCTGTGTCTTGGTGAACTGTTCTTCATCCTTTTCTCAGTCCCACTGTGACACACAGAGAGAGGACGTGCATGAGAGTCATAACTTTATCAGGCACTCTTCTCCCTCTCCTGTCCTTTTTGCCCCCCCAACCGTCAACCATCACTCTGTGTCTGCATCCGTAACATCCTCCTGCTATGATTAGCAATAGTTTTTTTTCCCCAGCCAGTGTAATGTCTAGATCCTCCTGTGTCCTTGGAAAGCAGCCTAATAAGCTCAGACACACACTGATGTCTCTGTGCTCCACAGGCCTATTCTCCAGCGTCAGCCAGCACACACTGAGGTAAACAAAGACTGCCACACACACGCAGGCACACACACAGACACACACACACACGCACGCACGCACTATCATAGTGTGCTAATAGACCAGCATACCAACTCACTGAGGACATCGTTGACGCTAGCTTGCTAACGTTGACCTTCTGTGTGCCAATCACAACAAATCTGCTCCCTGATTTGAATATGGGGAGGAAAACAGTGTAAATTGAAAGCAGAAATCCCCCTGGTGTGAGACAAGATGAGACTCTGAATAAATTATTCAGATGGCAGCCTCTTTCCTGTAAGATTCTCGCCTTCTGCTACGTTTAATGGCATCTGTGAAGACGCCCATTCGAGATTAATCCAGATGTGAGACGTTTGTGTGCGTATGTTTGCACGTTCTTACGTTTGTATGTGTGTTTCTGTGTGCGAGCGTGTCGCCTGCTCACCCCTCTTCTCATGCATCCCGTTGTGTCGCGTGATGGGGAAACAAAGCCTCAACAGGGGAATTTATTTCTTCTCCAGTGAGGGCTGTAAATAAACAACTAGTGAATCAATGCCTCCATTTGTTTTTTCTCTGATAATTCTGCCTGTGGCGTCAGGCTGTGTGACAGTGCTTTGCAAGCCACCGTAGCTCTCAGCAGCCATATTTCCTCTTGGCAAGAGTTAGAAAACATGCCACACTGGCCTCATGTTTCATTACCTGGGATCAGTAAATTACCGCACGCCTTTTTATTATTTATTTTTTATTTCACTCACTGCAGCTCGTTTAGCACCATGATGGAGCCTTTGTATGAATGGGAAATAACACCAGCATTGGAACTGCTCAGTCAATTAAAGACAGACAGGCAGAGAAATTACCGTGTTGAGCTGAATAAAAAATAACCCAGAGTAGGCCCTGTGGTGAATGCATTTCAATCAACGATGACCTTCCCCAACAGAAGTCCTTACAAATGTTTGGATATTAAATATTATAGTGTGCTTTGTAATACACTCTTTGAATTCATGTTCAAAGTGTAAAGAACTTTGTAGATTTTGGAGGGGGGGAAAGCTCTTAATAGGTTAGTTCACTTAAATAACAGTAAAACATATTTACTCACTACCTCGCTCAGTGGGAGTTTTAGTCACTCTCCACTTCCACACTCCAGTTTGATTCTCACCTGGATTTTTTTCCCTTTTCTGTGGGAGAGAGATAAGAAAAGAAAATGGATGGATGGATGGACGGATGGACGGACGGATGGATTTCCCATTCATTCTTCACCTGAATCTGATCTTTATACATTGCTGCTTGCACTATACTTGTGTGATTTGCAGGGCATTAACAGCTTTACGTGTCAGCTAGGATAAGCAACATGAGCACATGGCTAATAAGCATATGACTACATAATCAAATGTTAATTTATTTCTGAACCTCTGCTGTATTTACACACGTGCTGTTTACAGCAACACAAAATGAGCTGTTAATAAAAAATGAATTTCAGCACAAAGCTAGGCTAACATCACGTGTCCTCCGAGGTACAGCATGTGAGTAGTGTCCCTGCAGTTAGGTACAGCGGTGAAGGATCCCTTGTCTCTGACATGGCAGTCACGTGGGCCGCTTGGTCTGTCTGTGTTTACATCTCTGCACCAAGTTGCTTGACTTTTATAGCATCTCTATGTCATATCAAGGTCTCTGTTAGTTCACAATGAGAGTCAAATGACAGTAACAGCAAGTTAAGAGGAGAACTGTTAAATCCTTACAGTCATGTGAAAAAGAAAAATTTCACAGGACTCTGCAGTACACCCGAACCCCTTCCTTAAGAATTAAGAGGGTAAGTAGCAGCCAGGTGCTGCTAATCAAATGCTTTATAAAAGCAGAAGTTTTGGCAGTTTGCTGTTACCGAGCATTCAGGTGTGTGCTAACACAATGCCACAATCTTCCAATCCAATTGACCCCAAAGGTCAGACTGTGCAGCGCTCAGAAAAATTGCAAAAAAACAAAAACAAAAAACAACCCCCCCCCCAAACAAACAAACAAAAAAACCAAGAGCTACATCTCAGATTCTAAAGGTCTCTGTTAAATTTTATCGTTACAGTCAAAAAAAGACCGAACAAATATGGCTTGTTTGGAAGGGTTGCCCGGAGAAAGCCTCTTCTCTCTAAAAAGAACATGGCACAGCGTAGGCTCGCAAAGTTACATCTGAACAGACCACAAGATTTCTGGAACAATGTTTTTTGGAGAGATGAGACCAAAGTGGAGATTTTTGGCAAATCTACAACAGAATGGCAGAAAAAGAAAAGAATCACAGTGTTGCAATGACCCAGTCAAAGTCCAGCCCTCAACCCAACTGAAATGCAGTGGTGGGACCCTGAGAGCTCTGCATAAACAAATGCCTCCAAACCTCAATGAACTCAAGCAACACTGCAAAGAAGAGTTGGGTAAAATTCCTCCACAATGATGTAAGAGACCGACAAAGTCATACAGAAAACAATTACTTCAAGTTGATGTTGCTAAATGTGGTTCGACAAGCTGTTGAATCGTGTCTGTGTTCTTAGTTTTTCACAGCACTGCACATGCAGATGGACAAATTTATTCATTATTTGGTTTTAACGTCTGTATGTGTATCGGGATGCAGTTACCTTAATATCTGACCAAATAAGCCCAACTCCTTTACTTTAAAACTATTTGCTTTCCTTAAATGTAATCTTCATTAAGATTAATTAGCACTGGTACCGGAAAATATGAGGGGAGTTCCTTATATTAGCTCCAGTTGGATGGCTAATAGGAACAGTGAATAATGGTGTAAACAAAGTGTTCCTGGTTCTTCAGGAATAACGCTAACCTCCCAGTGTGTGAACCTTGATTAGAAGCAATCACTGAGCTAATGTGGCTGTTGGTAATGCCAACACAACTGTACACAAGAGCCTCTAATGAACACTGGTTTTCTGTGGTTTCTTTGTACTCAAGTACCCTTCACTGTATCCCATATCCAAGTGTGAAATTACAATATCAGATCATATTTAGTTAATTAAACCCATATGACTAATTTAATTTGACTCAAATATGGGGAAAGTGAATAAATCATAGAGGCGTATTTAGCTTGCTAGCACTGGTGTTAACAGTAATTAAATGTGGGGCAATCTGTAGCCTATGAAGATAGCTCAACTCTATTCTTTCCGCCTACTGTACAAGTACACATGTGGAAGAAATGTAAGCCAGACACAGTTTTTTGGGAGCTGTCTTGCAGAATATCAATGAAATGATGTGGGAGTTTCAAACACAGAAATAAGTGAGTTAAAGATGCAGTCCTGTAAAGTAGGCTAGTGCATTAATAGTCAGTGAGTGGCTGTCCCATTAGGAGATCTGCACATCTTAGTTAGAGCCAGAAGCAGAGAAGAAATATTCCTCCATTATTAGAGCCTGGAGAGTTCAAAGACAGCTGCTTTTGCAGCTAGATGGGCACAAAGCACTCACAAGGAAGACAAGAAATCAACTTGTATTTGTCATTTAAGTATTTTATGCTCCATATTTGGCAGGGATTGGAAATGCATATTCTCTCCAGCTCTGTCAGTGCTTGTTATACGCTTCCATTTTGTCAGCTCTACAACGGGGTGTTTTATTACATCTTGATAAATGATGCCACCTAAGCCTTGTTTTCCTATCACTAAAAAGCACATTGTGTTTTGTCACACTCCCTGATGTACTTTGTATTGTGTTTTCTTTCAAAATGTTTTTTTTTAATTTTTTTTATTTTAGACTCGCTCTATGATTGATGAGGATTAAGAAACAGATTTCGCCTAATAGGAAACACAAGAACGTCCTCATCCAAACTGGTAAGAATCTTGATTTATCACCTGTGTATTCATCCGATTGGTTAGGCTTCAGCTTGTGCGGTGATACTGATATGCGTCAGTGTGGTTTTGCAAACAAGATAAGATGGCTGCCATTTGGATTTTGCCTCGTGTTGTATCATACCATCCTTTAAACATTCAGGTGTTTTGTCCTAGGAAAGAATGCACTGGTGATTGTGTTATGTGGTAACTGAAGCAGAAGACTGAGCTTTGGAGAGCAATGTGAAAACATTAATATTCTGTGATTCGGGGGATCAAAAAATAACGTGCAGATTTTTAATGTAAATCATCTGTGTGCTGTTTGATTGTCCTGTGATACCTAAATTGTTACATGCTGCATTTTGTGATCCCAACTCTTTCATATATTAGACCACATACACGTCAGAACATCCTGAATTAATTGCCGCCATGGCTGGCCACCATTGTTCTGAATGAAAGCACATGTTTACGGGATTATTTGCGTGATAGCGGGTGATGGCATTTCCTCTTTGCATGGTAGACAGCTGGTGCTTGTCAGGTAAGGGGGTGGGGGGGTCAGTCAGTCAGACCAAACAAGTTGTGATGCCAAGTCATTTTGTGCCTTCCCTTGCTAGGGCCTTCCTCTGATGTGGTCAGTTCAGAGCAAGCCCATCTGAAGGATGTTTACAAGAGCACATTCCGGCGTGTATGCTATAGTGGAGTGCTACCTTTCTTGCTCTTCTTCAAACGGGGCTTGAAATGTAATTTCATGGGCTTCGTTATCAGTGTCGAACCAATGCTATGTTTCTGTGTATGGCCATTGATTTGCTTAAACCAATCTTCAAGAGGAGTGAACTTCTCACCCCCCCCATTTCCCCCATCACCCAATCCAGTCTTTACTGCAAGACCTGCAGGACAAAGCACCGTTTGATGCAAAAACATTCACGAATACCATGTTCATTTTTCCTTTGAACAGCATCAACATTATGTATTCAGTTATCCCTCGGACTGCATGAATATTAAGTGTTCATTTAAACCTCAGCTGAGATGAAACACCCCCATCAGTCGTCATGTGACAGTGACCACTATGATGCATGATGTAATTGGGGTGAATGAGGGTATGAGGAAACATCACACTAAAGGTTGTCATATTATGGCCTCCAATGCATTGTAGGTAAAAAGAGGCTCCATCCTTCTGGTTTTGTTTGGGAGGCTGTGCAAAATGTCGACAGTGTAGTTTGTATACATGTGAAACGGCATCAAAGTGCTTGAAGGTGAATAATTTTTGGTGGCATCTGCACATTCTGCAATATGCTAATAAGCAAAGCTGCAAAAGCCAGATTGCCAGGAGAGAGAAGGGGAGATGGGGAGAGGGGGAAAAAAGGAGAACAGAGTGGAAAAGAGAGAAACAGACGGAGGCTGGTGTAAATTATGGATGCAACGTGTGATTTCCAAGAGGAAAAGAAAGGCAGAGAGAAACCTCAAGTCATGCATATCAGATTACGCATTTACCACATTTTCTTATCATGGTCCGTGAGCAAACTCGTATGCAATCTGGCCTCTTTGTGTGTGTGTGTGTGTGTGTGTGTGTGTGTGTGTGTGTGTG
>VUQK01011169.1:29591-46627 GCA_015106715.1 Bujurquina vittata
GGGGGGGGGGGGGGGGGTTTGCCTTCTTTAACAGTTCTGAGTAAAGTTAAGTGTGTTTCCTTGTCCCCCTACCACATTGCACCCTTATGTGCCTGTGTGCCTGTGTGCCTGTGCCTATGCGAATAATGGCTCCATTCTTAAGTCGAGTCCATGACTGGGGTCTGTGCAGTGGTGTGGTTTCCCCACCAGAGGAGATGGGAGGGGCTGGGGGTCTGGAAATAGCTCTGGCTGAGTTGGGAGCACCTTAGGTGGGTCTCTGTGCCAGCTTCACCTTCCTTTAACATACGTGCATGACAAAAGTGCGATTCCATTGCAAACCTGGCCTACATTACTCCCCTGGTTTCCAGTTAAGTTGAAAGGGACATATGTCTGCATTGGCATTTGCCATCTGAGTGGTCCCCTCAAATGCGGCAGGAGGAAAAGAAAAGAGTTGTAATTTCTAAGAATTGAACAGGAGCCACGTTGCAATTAAAGTGAGAAGTGTCTTAGTTAGAAAACAGAAACTACAAAGCCGCTCTGGATCTTGCCTGCATGTAAATGTGTGTTAATGTGCAAAGTAGGTCATTTATTTGGAGCAGGGACAGCCGTAGTGTGCCTCTCTTGAGCGATGTCAGAGTGGGGAATAAGTTCATAAGCAGACACATTGCTGGATTTGGTGAATTGTACAGGGGATTTACATATACCGATATTTTGTTTATATGTTGGGCTAAATCCCTAATATGCCAGAGGGAAGTGACGGGGGTGGGTGTTGAAGGTGAAAATGGCTGTGGTCAATCCAGAGACAGCATCAGTATCCACAAGCAGAGATAGCAGCCTAAAAATCAGACTAAATCAGATTACCAAACAAACAGCTAAGAGGATTAATTCTGATCTCTCTCTCTCTCTTTTTTCCATCAGACGGACATTAAATCTGCAATCTATAAAATCCCTTCAAATGATTTTCTATTTTACTTTGTGGCCCTCATTTTCTGGTCACATGTTCGGAGTGAAGCTCTTTCTGCTCCCGGTGAACTCTGCTCTTTTGTTCTGCCTTGAGGCCTCTAGAAATTACTTTAGTAAACAGGGACTCAAAACCAGTCTTTAAAAATATCTTCACAGTGTACAACACCATTCTGACCCCTGATCAGGTGATATACTGCTAAGCCCATAGAGTTATAACAATGTGTTTTACCCAGCTCACTCGCTGTTAGGAGTAAAGCTGTGTTGAGATATGTCTTTGGCCCTGTGGCTGTCACTTAAACAAGCACAGCAACGTTCGCTGGCACAGGCGTAATTAATAGAAACCATAATATATAGAAGGGAATAATTACACCTTGTCCCTGGCTTTCACAGATCAAATATGTTTCCGCATTTCTTCAAATTAATCTCAGGAATGATTGTTGGCTTACAGGGAATCAGTGGCAGCACAGTATATGTTCTCAGGGAGAAAATACTGTAGATTAATTTGGTTAATATTTCATAAAGCTTAAGAAGGCAAAGGGCATTTGAGGCTTTTCAGATTATTTGTTCTCAGCCAATATTACATGCCACGGTTGAGCTGCTGTGCCACTGTGCTGCAACTCCCTAGCACAATGCCAAAGAAAGGCACTTGCCTTTAAAAGTGTTTGCCTGTGATAGCATTGTTTGCGAAATGGGAGCTGTTCACATGTGCCGCTGCTTTTCCTTTTTGCCGTGATCTGATTCAAAGGGTCTCGTTCACGTACAGCTTTGTATCTCTCTCCTGAGTGCTGATAACTGCTAAAAGATTTGTATTAATATCCTCGCTGGTGCTCTTTTATATTAGCTGATTCATTCTCTGCCCGGCTACGCACACACACCTCTGCTAAAAACAGGGATACAACATAGCAATGTTGCTTTTGACAGCTTGACAAACTCATATTCCCGCTCTCAGTGACCCCCTCTCCTGCCCTCTTGGTCTCTCTGATACAGCTGTATATCGTAACCAACAAGACTGTAATCAGCGCAGACCTAATCTAATCATTGCGCCGACAAGCAACACTGGCTGCTGGGCTTCCATGAAACACATCTCGCATCAAGAGGCAGGCTGCTTGGACAGCATCGTGTAGTGTAAGCAGCCGCTGCATGAAATGTCAGGAGAAGCAGGATTATTCCCGAAAATGTCACTGACAGCATAATGGCTTCGTAGACAAGTGTCTCATGCTATGTTTGTATCTCATGTCAGCAGGTGTGATGCATAACTCAGTGTGTGTCATAAAAGCTACTGTACACAAATGAGAACGTAAACAGAAAGCGGGATCTGATGACTGAAACTTGTGTGTGATCGGCGAGCGCACAAACCATCGAGTTAGACGGTAAAGTGTGTGTTTTAGATCTGCACAAACAAATGCACATCTTTAAAACCTCCTCATTATTGGCAGCAGGAAAGCTGTCTGGGCACCGGGACAACTCCTGTGTGTATTTGTGTGCGTGTCTGTCTGCGCTTGTGTGTTTGTGGTATGCGCCTAATTCAGTGGCTCATTCCAAGATTTGGTTAACCGAGTTGGCTCGCCCTATCACATTGCCACAGAGTGTGCAGTTGCTTCAGCCTCTGTTTCATTTAGTGGCACCCACGCTCTTATCCTCTTGCCATGAAAACACACAGACATGCATGCTTTTTCAGTGGAACAGAAATATACACATGTGCACACACGCACACACAGCTGAATGAGAGAGTGACAGAGTTAGAGGGACAGAAAGAGAGAGTGAGAAAGAGGGAAAAAATAAGAAAGTACCAATTAAGCTCCTCAGACAGTTCTGCCAACAGACATCAGGAGGTTGGAGGCGGTGAGTGTTTGTGTGTGCGTGTTGGATAAGGGGGTAGAGGGTGTTTGACTAGAGCTGAGGTCTCTAACTTTTGCGTTGTCAGTTTTGTACTTGTACAAGTTTTGAAACAACTCATTACCGTGAGGTGTCAATAACCTGCTGAGGAGGCTGGCAATTATCAAGAGCTTGTCACTTTTTATAGTTGTTTGTTGACAATTTCCTATTATATGCTTTATTCTTGTTGCTTGTACTCATTGTTACCATGTAGATAGCTTTGTTCACATTGCTGTAGATCTTTAAATATCTGCAAAATATAAATGTACTAGCAATGTACTAACAGTGCGTGTTTGTAACAAAGAAAGCATCTTTGTAGAGTAATCTGCACCTGAGATATTTGATGGTGCATACACCCCTTATAATGTAGAATATAGAATATAGGCCTGACAATACTAGAGCACTAAACATCACTCAAGGAGCTCACCAACAGATAATTATACTCAGGTCCCTTCATTTTTGTTTATTAATATTTATTTTTGTAGGATACACCTGCCTTTGGTTGACTTTGATCAGGCATTGATAGCGTGCCCAGTTCTTGTGACATCAACAAAATCCTAAAAAAAAATTCTATATTTTTGTACAACTATTTACAAAACAATAGGATGTCACACAAATTATTTGTACCGCTCCATAAAACAAACAAAAAACAAATAGTTCCCATCAACCACAAGACAGAGGGGCACATCACAGGCCTGCCACTTCCAGGTGTGTCACTCCTCCTGTTATACACCTGGAGACAGCATTTACATTTGAGTCTGCCTTTGGTGGCTTTTTGGCTCACATCTGCCTTGGACTCAACAACACACTAAACACACCACACTACACACAAACTATACACTGCAAACACATTTAAATCTCTCACATTTAAATTCTCGATATCGATATCACTGTCTCTCTATCACCCTGTCACTCTCAAAATTTTCACCTGTTGCTCAGCAACCAAATGCCATGTGTTGCCATATAATTTTTGGATAGGTTGCATTTTTTTTCCACCAATATTAAAGGTGATTTTGTGATTTATTTATTTTTTTATAATCACAAGCACTTTCTGCTACCGGATAGTTTAACTCTTTCTGTTCAGTTCTGTTCTGCACCCAACACGCATCAAACATGATGGCGGTATTCAGGAAAAAGTGTGGTGTAAATTATTTATCATAAATTTGCTTTTACTTGGCCTATCAACACAATTTAAAAACTGGTATATAGTTTGAAGTCTGCACTTCTTAATCTTAAATCGGTGAAGTCATTTGGACACATCAGCATGTACGTCGACTCCAACGGGTTAAATTGGGCCGAAAATGCATTTAATAAGCCTTCACCATGCACTTTCATTTGTTCTTTCACACCATAAACACATAAATACATACATATAAACTTGTACACCCAATTCTTGTTTTTTAAAGTAATTAAAGATGTATGCTGTATAATAACTCTCCCCTGGAAAAAAAGCAGTTCAAAGAAGTCATTATGAGCCCCAAATTACCGTGACATTCATGCCAATGATGAGTGTATGTAAATCTCTCACCAGAACTATTTGTCCGTGTACACAAAAATCACACACTCATTAATAGTTTTGTAGCTGAGTTTTATGCAATATTTCATGCTATACATTTCATGCTATGTAATCTAGATATTATATCTTATATATTCCCTGTAGCCCCAAGAGGCCGCGTCACATTACAAATGACCCAAACAGTCCCAGTCTTGATATAAAACAAGCAACATTTTAGAAGTCAGAAAGATGCTTTGAATTATTAACTGATTTTCAAAGTTATTGTCAACTTTTTTATTCTCTGTTCAACTGGGGGGAAAAAGGCTTTATTTTGCTTTGAGACTTGTATGTCAGCAACCAGTAGCTAAGCTTTAATCCAAACAAACTTAGCAATAGAAAAAAATTAACTGTATTGCCAGACGAAGCCTCTTTCGCTACTCTCTGTTCATGCTGTGAAACAAAAGGCTACTTTGGCCAAATCAGGACTGACATCATTGGCAACAGCTGCAGGCTGCATGTACGGTGTGTGCATGCATGTGTGTACACGCCTCTGTGTGTTGATGTCTTTGTGTGTGCGTGTTTGCGTCTGTCAAGATGAGGTGACCTGATTGCTCAGCTGAGCAGTGAGGGAAGACCCAGCCTTGTGTTGTCAAGAGCACCAATAAAAAAACCACAAGAGATGAGCCACAATGCAGCCCCTCCCTCTCACGGTCTCTCTGAGTTTTTTGTATCTGCCGTGCCCACCCCCTACACACCCCTGCCACGCACACACACTCAGACACACAGTGGCACTCCTGACCATGCCAAAGCAGATTTAGAGATGAAAAATGATCCAGCACTGGCCGTGCACTGTGCTATCAAGCTTGCAGCTATGGAGTGGTCAGGCCAAATCCTGTCCTATCCTTATTGCTGTGAAGATAGAGCTAGTTAAAACTGGACCTCTCCTCTCCCTAGTCTCAGGCAGGTCCTCCATGTACACTATATGTATAGGGAGGGCCTTCTCCCACATCAAACCTTGCATGGCTAGACGTGGGAGGTTTTTTTTTTGTTGTTGTTGTTTACAGCTGCAAGGACTGACAGTCCTAAAACTCGCAATGAAACATGTCTCACTTTGCCTTAAGGTGCTATTAACCCAATTAAATGACTGAATTTGTTTAGGATTCGGTGGAGAGTTTAGCTGTTACATGATGGCTCAAATGCTGTTTGAAGAGACACTTCCTTTCAAAGAATACAGTTTTAAGGGTCCCACTGAAATTGGATCTATTTCAGGATGAAGAGATTTCAGATTAAAGATTAAAGATTTAGTTGTTGGTGTCAGTAAAGGTGTGTGGCCTCATCATTCACGCCTCTCAGCATGAACACACAGAGTGCCTTCTCAGCACATACACACATTCACAAACAAAGATGGCCCCCGACCCCCTGGGGGTTCACCTCTGTAGCCCTGTGGCAAATTGTGTGTTTGTGTCTGAGGCTTAATAACTTCACTAGGGCCATCCCACCCCTGCTGCTCTGCCTTATTATTCCCTGTACCTTTTCTGTTTTGTCCAGAGGAAGGAAAAGCGATAGGGTGGATATCAAGCAGTACCTTCAGGGAATGGAAGGGGAGGGGGTGGGGGCTGGGGTAACAGGGCTAAAAATGAGAGCTGCAAGGCGGGAACGGTCAGGACCAGGAAGGCTGGGGGCTGGATTTGTGGATAAAGAAAGCAGAGAATGGAGCAGAAGGTGGGGGGCCTGCAGCAGTATTGACGTAGTTCAGGTAAGTGAAGGATTAGTGGATCTGCAGAAAGCCTAGGAGCTGCTGCTCCCTCATGCAGCCAGCGGTAAAGTGGGTCCTCTTAATGAACTGTTAAAAGGAACACACAGGGACATGCCATTCATACTGTGGCAAGGTTCTCCTTTTATAACAAATATGTGTACTTTTAGAGCTTTCGGGAAGATTTTCAAATTAGCTGTCCTTCAACCTCAGAACTATTGTACATCTCTGTGCTAATGACAAAAAAACAGCCATGAACTGCATCTCAAAAGTAATGTGTGTGCTGTCCAAGCCTCATGTAGCCTATTGTCCTGTGTCACAGACCACTGTTGCCTAAAATTTGGTTTAAAACAAAAGAAATCCATGAGCCACACTATGGCACTGGTGCAACTTGTTCTTTAAAATAAAGATGGGCACTACAGTTTACACCATCCCTTATAAACCAATCTACTGCTGTAAATACTCACTAGTGTGCCAAATGTGTATTTACCACAGTCAAAAGAGTCCAGAGAAAATACATGCACGATAACAATTTAGCCTTTGAACCAATGGGCTTGGGTGCTGCCAGCTGTACAGGGACATTACAGAATATTATTGCATTGTTTATATTGAATTTATAACAGTAACAAGTAGAAACACCACCACACAGTTTGTTAAGATGTTCCTGTCACATAGATTTTCACTGGGTCAGTGTTTAATATTATCTGATGCCACTGAAGTTAACTTTCAAGTTACCACTCAGTTCAGCAAAAATCTCACTAACAGTGCAACGAAGAACATTTGGTGCTCGACCTTTAATGCCGACGCCTCTCACAACATATGCCGAGGTCATATAGATATGAACATAACTACAAAAGCATGCAAAGAATCTGCTTATTTAGTCTGAGCTGGAAACATGACAGTGTTATTTTGCTCCTGTGCCACCTTATATTTCCTGTAATTTCCTTCTAATTCTGACTGTCCTTTAACTCACTTGACAGCTGGAGAAGCAAGAGTGTGAACCTATGGTGTTTCTTTAATCTCTCCAGACACACATTCACACTTAGCTTCTCCTGCAGATATAGCAGACACTGTCATGGTTGTTTTAAGCAAGCAGTGCTTGTGAGTCCAAGGATAATAGCACACAGAAATCACTTGAGTGTGGGTTCTGTGCTTCACAGAAAATCCCCTTAATGTGGATGTGGTATTGTTGTTGTCCCATGTGTACCTTAGAGCATGTCTAAGAAGAGTGAACAGGTGTTTCTGATTGTGTTGTGTGTGTGTGTGTGTGTGTGTGTGCGCGTGTGCGCGCGTGTGTGTGTGTGTGTGTGTGTGTGTGTGCGCGCGGGTGTGTGTGTGTGTGTGTGTGTGTGTGTGCGCGCGCGTGTGTGTGCGTGTCATATGCCAGTGAGGGTCAGGTGTCTGTCTAGTTTCACTTTACAGCGGAAACCCAGCAGCTCAGATTTCAGCAGGGGGGGTCATCTGTCCTGCTCCGCGTGTCTCAGAGGTTAAAGTTTACCTTGTTGAGATTTAGTGAGGAGAGCACTGGGCTCCCTGAAACACACACATACATAACATGCACAAGGACGCATTATAGGTACAAAGACATTTATAATTTTACTTTACCGGTGTGGTGAAAATGAAGAATTTGTACAGAGGTACGTTTAGAACATGCCACGGCTGGATATCACGTATCATTAAACTATCCATATACTAGTCCTTGTGTTTATTTGTGACAAATCAACTTAAGCTGCAGCTACTAATTATTTTCATTGATGCATTTGTCAATTGATTATTTTGCATCCACATCGTCATGAAAAAAATACCAAAGTTTTCCAGAACCCTTTGGGATTTTCATGAAAATTTTGTTTCAGTTGAAACTGAAGTTTTCCAATAATTTCAACAAAACAAGTCTTTTTAAAATTTTTAATCACTGAATACTATACTATATACAGAGCAATATATTATTGTTATGCTGTATATGTGCACTTGAGGCCATGGATACTCTGTAAGTCACTCAGTCGCTCAGAAAACTTGCAGGCTGTAATAGTTACAGGAAAATCTTGACAGTGACATGTCGGTGTGTCGGAAAAACAAAAGGACAGTGTCACTAAAGTTACATAAGGCACGTCTTTTTCTGTCAGTCTTTCTCACCCCCTGTTGTTTTTTTCTTTCATTCGACCCCCACCTCCTTTTCTTTCCCTCTGTACCTCTCCTATACAGGAACTGGCCAATTTCCTGAGCCTGTTTTTCCATTTTTGCTTCACTGTGCATGTATCTTTTACATGCATATGTTTCTGCGTTCCTCTGTGTGTGTGTGTGTGTGTGTGACTGTTCACCATGTTCCCCTGTCTCTCACTGGCTCTCAGCTAACAGCTTAAAATGTCACAACTGTTTAATTTCACAAGAGCAAGCATTTTGGAATATGACCTCATGTGCACGGTGCAGTTTGAGTCAGGTCGTGACTTTTTCATCTCGATGCTCTTACATAAAAAACATGTCTTTAGACATTGTGTAAACACTTTGTTGATAGGCAGCAGTCCTGGTGCAGCTCAACATTTAATTGGTGAAATAATTCTCAAAGTGTAGGAGACACAGCAAAAGCAACTTGTATAAAGAGATTTATTTTTTGATGAGTGGCTCATCATTCGGTTGATGTACCAGCACAAGGTGGACAAGATACATCGTCTTGGTTTCACTCTGTTGCATTTATCTACAGGTGGATAAAGCATGCAGGAAATTCAGCAAACTAAGCCAGGGTAGAAGAAGTTGGTAGCAACTAAAGGTGCTCTATTGGTGACTCTGGGAGTAATTTGAGTACAATAAGCTCGCTGTCATGTTCAAGAAAGAAGTTTGAGATGATTGAAGCTTTGTGACAGCATGTCTGCTTCGTATGTCTGCTGTGAAGATGGGTACACTGCGGTCATAAAGGGATGGACCCGGTCAGCAACAATATCCAGGGAGGCTATGGTGTTTAAATGATGCTCAGTTGGTATTCAGAGGCCCTAAGTGTGCCAAGAAAATATCCCCCACATTGTTACTCCATTGCTGATACAAGGCAGAGATCAAGGCTCTTTTTTTCAATCGTCTGTTGTCCCCTTTTGGTGAACCTGTGTGAATTGTAGCCTCCTTTTCTTGCTCTTGGCTGACAGGAGCGGCACTCGGTGTGTTCTTCTGCTCGTGTGGCCGATCTGCTTCAAGGCTTGATGTGTTGTGCATTCACAGATGGCTATTTGAGTTATTGATGCCTTCCGATCAACTCGAAGCAGTCTGCCCATTCTGCGCTGACCTCTGGCATCAAAAATTATTTTCACCCACAAAACTGCCGCTCGCTGGATATTTTCTCTTTTTCAGTCCATTCTCTGTAAGCCCTAGAGATGATCCTGTGGGAAAAACCCAGTAGATCAGCAGTTTCTGAAATACTCCAGCCTGTTTGCCACATTTACAGTTACTTAAATCACCTTCCTTCTCATTTTTAATTGGCTGATTAGATATTTAATGAGCAGTTTTGAACAGATATACCTAATAATAATGTTATCCAAATCAAATAAAAAACAAGAATATAATAAAAGATTTAAAAAAAATGTTTTGTGCTCTGTGGTTTTCCACTTCAACGAGAGAATCTCAGTAACTTCTAGATTTTATTGGCATATTTTGGAATATCAGTGTATACGGTTCAATAGTTGGGAAGAAACATCTCTCAGCTGTCTTCACGTAGAGATCTGTTCAAAGGAGTGTCCTCGTTTTACATCCAACAGCATCGTACTACCTGTAATGGATGTAGCCTGTTCACTTCCTCATGGCCGTTTACACCGTGGATCACTTTGCTGCAGAAAGACATTTTTCACATCTAACTTAATGTCAAACCAATTCTTTCTTTATGTCTGTCAAGGTAACTTTCCGCGCTGACATGTTGACAGCAATGTTTTCTAATATTCTTGGGTCAATGTGTTCAATCTTTTTACTTTTCACTTCAAGCACTGAAGTGTGAAATTCGTCTTTGTCCACAACGCTGCGTTTTCTTAAATAAAAGCTGCAATACAAATAAAAAAAAAAGATCTTACGATTTTAGAGGTGGTAATGGTCAAATCTCTCACAAACATGTATTTATGAACAGATAGTATTCAAAAAGGAACAAGCACTTCATGAAAGGTATGCAGAGGTAAAAGAGTTTGGTGAACTTTGTACTCTGTAGATGAATAAATATTTGATTTCAGACTCTAAAGCCTTGGTAGAGCCAAATGACAGGTCTTGTGCGGAAACGCACTAGACAAACTCAACTGAAGCTATTCAGTAAAAGCAATTTTTTTTTTTTGCATCATTAGAAATTAACGTGTTGAACTGCCATATTTGTCACTGTGCCCCTCTAATGCGAGTCTTTGATCAGAGCTCACCGGTGTTACCCTCTGGCTCCGACACAGGTGGTTCACACAGAATAACCTGTGTTTTTCCTATTCAAATTGGAGCTATTACTACTCCACCTAATATTCATTTAGTGCCTGCTGTTAGTGTGTGTGTGTGTGTGTGTGTGTGTGTGTGTGTGTGTGTGTGTGCGCGTGCGTGCGTGCGTGTGCGGCCCATGCTGCCTCTGTTGATGAAGGGGATCCTTATTGCCCTCGGCACAGTGGCTCAAGGAAATCAATGTTTGATTTGCCAGCTACATGATAAAGGATTTAATGCTGAAACATACCCCCACCCTCTCATGGGCTACTCATGGTAAAGAAATTGCCTTATTGAATGCATTTGTTCCTTTTGCCTTTATCCAGGCCTGTGTAAGTGGTGATATTTGCCTCTGTTTGTGAATGTATCTGTTTGTGAGTGCGTTGGCAGGTAATAAGAAAGCTTTGATTACCTGATGGGCCTTGTTGTCCATTTTGCCAGTGACTGCCAATACATGTGTGTTTTTGTGTGTGTGAAAATGCAGGGTCCAGAGTGGTGTATAACCACTTCTGTGCTCCCTGCTCTTGGTGTACATATCGACCAGACTCTGGAATGGAGAAATGCCTGCCCAGCACACAAAATCAATGGCTGCTGTTTTCTCCCCTCCAATGGCCTCCTGTTATCTGCAATGAATACAAAGCACATATTGTACCACACAAGACAGACACTCATATACCTCATCTTTATGTCTGTTCCATTTTTCAATACTGCGGTGGGGTCACATATGAATCCACAGGAGATTGGGCAAAATTACAAGTCAGTTACATGTAATTGGAAGAAATATGGCTCTCGCTGTGTGTTTTCTCGTTCTGAGCATGTTTGCCGCTGAGTCTTCAGTCACCTAACAAGACTTGAGTGAGACCTACACTGCTGCCGCTTTCACTGGACTGCAAAGTTTATTATTTCTGCTACTATATAAACTGTGCTCTGCCAGCAAATCAAACAAAGCAGCCAAGAGTGTGAATGAAACATCATCTGTCTTCCATTGTGTTGAGTAGCATTAGCAAAGTGGCCATCAAGTGTTTATTTAGCAAGTGGGCAGTCCATTTCAGTTCAGGCACGGGGATAAGATCAAGCCTATTTTCATTGTGCAAATGTGCCTCCCTCCCGCCATCTCTGTGTTTTTCTCACCGTCCTAAACACTTTCTTTTTCACTCTATGTCTCCCTGTAAGAGATTATAGGTGGTGGTGGGAGGAAGACTAGGAGGGGAGGTAGCAGATTAGTGGCGTCTGTCCAGCAGGTCAGTCTGTCTGCCATCAGAAAATAGAATTCATTTGTGTGATCCAGATGCTTATGCTCAGCTCTCGGTGTGTGCGTGTGTGTGTTTGTGTTGTTGCTCAGTCAGAGGATTGGCCGTTGGGCTATGAGGGAGGAGGGGGGCGGTGGTGGTGGAGGTACGGGTGAGCTCACATCCGCTTTGGAGCTTTTGTACTGGCATCAAAGACAACGGCCATGACCTGATGACTAGATCCCTTGTTTAACCACACTGACAGCATACAGTATAAACAAAAATGTGTACTGACATACTGTATGTGTAGAGCACATAGGTCCTGTCCAATTCAACTATGGTTCCAGGAAGCCATGTATTTTTTACTTATTAAAAATTTGTCAAACTAACTTTTTTACTGCAATGCCAAATTTAGGTTTAAAGGGAACACATTGTGAACAAACGTAGGCAGAAAAAAGTAACGTGGAAGTGAAAGCTGTTAAGTACCAAAAACTGGACCTTACTTGGCCATTTAAGTTTCTAGAGGTAGGCAATGTGGCATAAAAAAAACAACTCATATCCTGCGATTAAGAAAGACCTCTGCCTCTCGCCAACACTGCAGATTGGCTCAGGACAGTCAAAGCTGTCTGCCAGGTATGGGTTAGGCTAGAGAAATGGTGTGCAAACGCTCACCATTTACCAGTGGTATGGCCGATATAAAACCAATCTGCAACCTCCAAAGTGCTAAGGGCTTCAGTTCCTTTGTTGGCCATTTGAGGCTGACTACAAAAGCAAGCCAGTTCCCTCAGGGTCTGTGTTAAAATGAACCCAAAAGCATTAAAAAGCATATTGCAGCCCGCTGCAAAAACAACTTTAACCTCTGTGGATAGTTTCCTCCGTCATGAAAACTGTATAATGGGTAATTCACCTGTTTGGATGCTTGTAAGGCTTAAGGTAAGGGGTGTGTCTGCTTTGGCAGAGAGAGTATTGACACATGGGAGCTGTAGACGGGAGGTATCTACTAGGCCACACCTCTGCTAAGTCTAGCCATTGAACTGTACATCTCTACTCTGTGTTGGAACTTGTGGATTCCAGAATAATATGGTCTCCTTGTATGGTGCAACCCATTGAAGGCCATGAGTGAAAATTTAGCAGACTTGTAGGTCAGTGGGTTGCACCCATGCAGTTTATAAGTGACGCTTGCTAGCCATGCTTACATAAGAATAAAAAGCATAATCAGTATTAGAAATATGGTCATTTCTCATATCTTCTATAAAATAGTATCAGATTGTCATTATCTTTGATACTCCACCCAGCCCTCAAAGGTTTCTGAGACTGGATGTAATGTGCATTCATTGTTAGTGGACCCTAGGGGAGAGAAGGAGAATGATTGGGAGAGCAGGTGGAGCTGTGTAAACAGTATATGGTTTACTACAGAGGGATCCTCTGTTTTTGTCCGGCTGTTTCATGCATCCACAGTAGGAGTAGGGTTGATGGATGGATCCAGACTGGAGAGCTCACGGAGGGCTTCAGAACAGGATACTGAGGGGGCTCTGTGAGGTCCCTGAAGAGGTGTGGGGTTGGGGGTGCTGTCATTTTTCAAACCCCTCTCCACCTGTCACCTCTCCTCTCTGTCTCCTGTCCTGTGGTTGCCACCCCTCTTTTGTTCCCCACATTGTGCCTAACCATTTTTTGTTCCAAATCCAAGTGCAGTCCTCTGCTCTTTGCTGCCCTTTCACAGTCTTTGCAGCGTGCTCCCTCCCAAACATCAATCTGGGATGTGTTTAATGCTATTACGAGGTGCCAGCTCAGGCAGCGTTCCCTCCAACAAGGAGAGATGGACTCATGCCGGGGTTAAACACGACTTAGGTTTCTTAATTCACTTAAACTCGGGTGTGTCTGCTCCCTGCCACCAAGCGCTTAACTTCCTGGTCAGTGCAGCCCTCTAATGCCCGCCCGACACAGCTGTAAAGTGAAGCGTTGCTCGTTTTGTTGCTTTGAGGTCAGCACAAACATTACGGGGTGCTTTGACAGGTCAGAAGTCTTGGCTGGTGTTGGTGTGGCTAACTGTACTTTCCCACAGCGCCTGGAAAGGAGAGTGGGCATCTAATTTGCTGGCTTACAGTCAGCGAGTTTGAATGGGAGCAGCCCTTGACGCATCAACTAGTTACTGGTGAAATTCAATGACCAAATCCATAAAGAGAAAGGTTCTTTACATCCTGTCTTTCAATAATGGGTGTATGAAAGGAGACCTTTAAGTTTGCCTTCATGTGTAGAAAAGAACATCTTAACCCTTAGAGCAAAAAGTAATTTCATTGATCTATTTTTAATTGAACCTTTCCCAGGAACATTGATTTGGATGACAAATCAAATTTTTAATTACTGCCCAGTGTTACAGGAGACACAGCAGATCACATGCCAACATATACCTAACACAAAAAGCAGGCAGTAAATCCAGTGTCTGTCTTTCTTTCCTTCTGGCACGACATTTTTTTCAGCAACAAGCAACAGAGCAAAAATGTAATATCTCTATCTCCCCTGAGCAAACACTCCACATAAACATCAGCATTTCTTAGCGTTTTTGTGTCATCTGTCTCTTGCTTATATATTAAATGAGCAACAGTGTGTGCTCATTAAAAATACATGTTGCACATTGGGCATAGGAGACCAATTATCCCACCTAGTTCCTTTACAATGGCTCATAATAAAAGGCCCCTGCAGTGAGCCACTCCCCGATAGCTTCACTGCCTCAACCGCTCTCACCCCTCACCTCTCTTTCCCTCTCTCCCTCTCTTCCTATCTCCCACTCCAGCTGCCTGTTGTCTTCACACCAGATCATCACAACAGGCTTTTCACTGGATTTGATGGAGTGGCGGTGTTTTGATCTGTCGGGATTTCGTGTGTGTGCTCTGCAGGTGGCAGCGGACAATGGTCTTACAGACAGAGGCAGACGTTTGAGCACACGCAGAACACACCTCACCACACACATGCACGAACGTACACACACATGCAGGCTCACGTGTGTAAACATACACAGTCGACGAGGCTGTTATAGAGCACGTCGTTGCTTTTTGACAGAAGTGCCTTAAGAAGATCAGAGCGCCTGTGGCACGGAGGCTGTTTCCCGCCACATGGTGCGCATCAAATACAAACGCATGTGGGAAGCAACTGCATCACTGGAGCATTTTAAAGCCCCCATACTGGCAACCTGCTCATCAAAGGACTGCCATTATTGTATACATACGAAACTGTATAATTTCACTGCCTCGTATTTGTTCCTGCATTTGTATTTGCATCACTGGCAGTGTACTCTTTGAGGATCAAACGCGGGTAGTTTTACTTCACAGCAGGCAAATAAACAGCAGGAGAAGAAAGAAGGCAATATGATGGAGTTTTTGCAGCTGATTATTCAGTTTGTTTAAATGTATACATCAGCACACATGGCAGGTTGTCACCACCTCCCTGCACTTCAAACAGATGAGCTGGTGGCTGATGCGTCTCAGTAAAGGACGTTAGCTGGCTCTGCAGAGTGCTGAAATCAGCTTTAGTGCTGAAATGATTAGTCTATTAATCACATCAAAGGACAGAACATTAAGCAACAACAATTTTGATAATCAATTAATCATTTAAATAATCTGTCAAGCAAAAATGTCTAACATTCACTGGTTCCAGCCTCGGAATGGGAGGACTTTAATGCTTTTAGAGGCTGTTATGAGTATGTCATCATCAAAACCAGGTGCTGGGAGCCAGAGGGACATTATAATATGCAATGCCCGAAGACAACTTTGAAAATGAAGTGATTGCCTGTCATGCTAAACATCACTTTTATTAATAAAAAAAAGAAAAAATAAATCAACAGTGAAAATAATTACTAGTTAGCTCTAACCCCTACTTCGCAATAGTGTGCCATTTTAATTGCGACAAAACCCGTCAAGGCCAGCAGCCCGATTTCATTTGATATGCTCCCTGGATGAGGAAACCCCTCCTTCACTCCCTGTAGACGCTGTTAAAATCAGACTGACTTCATTAATAGTCTGATCTGGATGTACTTAAGACTGAGCAGAGGGCGGCCGACAGGGAGACAGCAAGTGAGAAACAGAGTTTCTTATTTGTTTATTTATTTATTTTAGATCCCTCTGTCACCTGTGCCGACAGGTAAGGGAGAGAAAACTTGACAAATGAGTAGGTCAAGTGAGTGGGATTTTGATGGTGCTTGACCCTAGTTAGTTCATGTTCTTGTCACAGCTTCATGAGGAAAGCCTGTTAGAGCTGGTAAACACTGGAAGCTGCTGGGCTATCACTTTGTTCTGAGATGTTTTGGCTCATTTGTCTGTGATTAGTCTGCTCGCCTGCCTTTGTTTTGCAAGTGTGGATTATCTGAACCCCCCCTTCGCACATGCACACGCACACCAGTTCTTCTGTGCTCGTGTTTACACGGCACTGGGTGGAAAACATAAATTGGAGACAGAGCATTCCCCGTCTGCATGTCTTGGAATGGGGTTTGGACTCGGAAAGCTGGCTTTCCTCTCAGGAAGTGTTGTTCCTCACCACTCTCCATAAACACTGGAAAAGAGACCCAAAGAAAATGTCCCAGACTCACTATTTCCACTGTAAACACACAGACATACACATATTATACTGCTCCCTTTTTCTGTTTCTCGCATATTTGTCTCTCCTCTTTCCCGAACAGAAGGCTTTATATGTTTGGAGTGTGCAAACCAGAAACCATGTCCTGACCTATGTGCATAAGCTGCTTCAGATTTTAAATTTATGACTGTTAGTTTTAGGGCTTTGCAAAGTCCAGTGTTTATAAACACAAACAACAAGGAGTTAGAGTCTCATGCAATATTTTTTTTCACATCCAAAGCTTTTTTTAAAAATTGCAAAACAGTTGTCAGTAGAATGGAACTGCTAAATTAATTAATTAATTAAATAATCATGATTTGCTTTGTTTACATTGCAACCCTGGGTGACAATGCCAGCATGCTGCAACTGAATTACCTCTTTAAGGAGTGTAAATGTTACTTTTCAGCCCTAACAAGTTGTTGCATTGCAGTTCCCCTTGTGTGCTCTGTGAACATAATAAATCTACACAAGTGAGAAAACAAAAGAAAGAAAGCCCTTTCCATCAATTTTATGGCATTTATTCCCGCACTGGAGCATTATGCTGTAAAAATATCATCGCTAAGTCCCCCAAAAAACTCAAAATAAGACTTGAAATGTTCACAGTTTGTCATTGTCACAGCTTGGATTTGACAACGGGGAACAGGACTCTGTAATCTATCACTGACAAGTTAGCTACTGTGACTTCATTTTTTTTTAAAGAATCAGTAACATACCATAA
>VUQK01011170.1:3238-14209 GCA_015106715.1 Bujurquina vittata
TTTGTTGGTTGTTCGGGGTTTTTTTTTTTTTTTTTTTTTTTTTTTTTTTTTTTTTGTTGGGTTTTTTTTTTTGGGGGGGGGGGGGTCAATCTCACTGGCATTTGCTGGCAGAAGTGGTCTCCTCTTGTCTGTCACATGGTTGCAGCTGGGTTCATAGCAAGTTCCACATAGTGAACTAGGTCAAATGCAAGAGACTGACTCAACAACAAACACTGCTGTAAAGGTTAGATCCTGCTCGAGCCAGTTTAACATGGAGAAACTTTAGATTTGAAACATTTGACAGATTATCTCATCAAATGAGGGACGTTTTGTCTAGAATTGGTGATTGCTAGCAGGCTACTTGCATGAACAGTGTGTGAATTAAATGTTTAAGTTACGCACTGATTCCTTTGTTTATCAAGGTGTTCTTTTGGTGACCAAAATGGATGGGGCTGCAGACAAAACTGTCAGGACTGGGATGTATCTCCACTGCATGGGTGTCTCCAACAATGTATCCTCAACCAGAACTGTCCGTCTGCGGGACATTTATGATCCCAAGCCTCCAGTTCCCAAAGCCCCCGTCCAGATACGCCCTCCAGGTCCAAGAACTCGCCCTGTGAAGGAGCTCAATTCAAGGCACAGTTTTTCCAGTGATCCTCCAACCAAGACCATCATAAGGAGAAGAGCTCAGTCTCTTCCTTCATCTGCAGAGCACAAGAAGCTTAGGAGCGTGCAGGTACGCTTTGTGGACTCACTATGTCTTCAGTTAGAGGAAGTTAAGGTTTTCACCATTCAAGAGCATCCCCATATACCCCAGCATGTTATGTTCAGGCTGCTGATGAGCTCTGAACTGACTTTTGGAAGTCACTGGAGCTGTCGCTGCCTTACTTCAAACCATGTTTTCCCGGAAATATGGACGCTCAGCCGAACTTCCTGAAACAGCTGCACACACAGAGTGTCTGTCTTAAGCAGGTCCTATGTTCAGAGCAGGGGATAACAGGCACTTAATTTAGCCTATGAGAAAAAGGTCACAGTACACTACTCTTTCACCAACTGGAGAACACACACAAATATAGCAGCATCCTGGTTATCGAGTGTATGGCATGAGGGGTGTGACTCTCCAGAATCAGACATCTTCAGGCTTCGTCTGCCCGTCCCACTGTTCATTCTGCAGCCGGGAGCCATCTTGGAGTTTGAAATCTGCTACCATGTAAGAGAATCTGAGCACTGGGACAATAACAATGGCAACAATTACAAACTGTCATGCCACAGCTACAAGCTGACCGTGCCAAGGGAGTGCGAGGCTAGCATGCTGCATTTCACCTGAGCCACCACATGGAGGTGCAGCAATGCCTGCAAACAGATGACACTCAAAATACTGTGTAGCAAAACTTTGTCTACTTTATTACATGGTGATGTAACTAAATACAATTACTCAAGTGCTTAGGGCAATTTTAAGGAATTTTCACTCTACTAAAGCATTTCCACTTCATGCCGCTTTATACCTTTACTGCATGTACAGAAGCTAAATTGGCAGTTTTTCCTCTACTAAATATATCAGACCCATAGCTGTCTTTCTTATTTGAATTTAGATATGTGTGAATTATTATAAAGCTTTAAGTGTTGTTAGAAATGTTTCAGCCAAGAATGAAATAGTTAAAATTATCTCCACCTCAGCTAGCTTCTGCTGATATGCAAATTCTTCAGTTTATAGTCTCCATAAATCAACATGCCTAAAATTACACAGTTGCCCCTCCTGTGTATTGGACCCTTCAGGTCCCACGGTGTCCTGTGCTGTCTGGCAGCAGGACTTGGGCAACAGTTTTGGGTCCTGCATTGTGGCGCCTCTGCTCTGCAACTCTGTACACGTCCTTCAAACAATGGGATGGTCACAAAGTTTGGAAACGTGGGATAAACGTAAATGTTTATGATTAATTGGTCGTGTTGTAATTTTGTGCCAAATGTGTGAGAACCCGGTGTTATAATGGGCTGCTGTGAAATATGAAAGGAAGGTGTTTTGGTATTTTTAGTGTTAAAAATGTGTTAAGAAAGTGACAGTCCAGCAGGTTTTTCAGTGAACCTCAAACATGCGGTCAACTTCACCTCACATCTCTTTTAGCATTGCACTTCCTCAAAGATGTGGATGGACAGAATCAAAATGGTCAGTTTTGTCGCGTTCTGCACAGGGTAATTCCAAAACATATATGACGAAACATGACGAACAGCAGCGTGCCACTGATTTTATCTGATCAGCTTTCTTGTGAATCTGTGCATGAGGCACCAACAGAACCCTCAACTCAGGTTTACCATGCAGGCTTTACTAAGTTTCCAGCCTGGGCCAAGACTACCCTGATGACATCACCTCATAACAAACCAACAGAGCGTGGTGAGTAAAATCTGCCAGTGCAGCTGAAATCAGGAAAGGGTTTTCATGCTCCTGCTGGGATTTTATTTAGATTAAATACTCACCACCTCTGCACAGACTCACAAAATATTTCGCTCACTTTGCATTTTAACGAGTCTGGTGATCCATTTTCATGACTGAGTTGCTGCAGCTTAACACAGAAACTGGACAAGGTGATAAAATCTATTCTCTATGCTGATTTCACATAATTGGAGCAGACATAATAAGCGGCTTGTGCACTTTCTGCTTGACCCCATTCCTCTGGAGCTTGTTTTGTTGTAGGGAGGCAGAGATGTTGGCTCGACCCTCAGATCCCAGACAGTACTGACCTTTGACCAAGAAGTTTCCATAAATATGAGAGCCCAGATTCCAGAGCACTTTCTGGCAGGCGGTGGCCTTTGGCTCACATTTTTCACAGCTGTGTGGCATGCGTTACACATGACAGCAGCTATGGTATGTGACCACCCAACGCCCCACACAGCATATCAGGCTGTGTTTTAAATACATTATCATATTTTTTTATTTCTTCATATTAAACTGATTAATCGATTTTCTAGATTGTTCACTCTGATAATACTGAAGTTATATCTCAACAAGTGTGGTGGTGGTGGGGGGGAGCCATTAAAACAACTGAAAGTTCGATTGTGTGTTAAAAGGAATGTGGGCTGGTTTCTGCTCAAAACAGGTTCAACTAATCTCACAAGAGTCTAATTTTTTCAGATAAAAATGCAATATGATTAGCATATTAAAAATCAAGAGTAAATATTTAAATTCTCTCAAACTATGTTTGTTGCTCAGAAGACACCATCTGTTTGAATAATGTCCATTTAATACTTTAATTAAAATCAATATAGTCCATACTTATGCTGTTCTTCATTTCTGTCATATTGGTGGATTTTCACATTAAACAAAGCTAAATGTCATATAATGAGTCAGGATATGTACAATTAATCCATTTGAGCCAAAAGCCCAGGCTTTGAACCTCTCAAGGAAAAAAGTAGGCATTTCAATTTTAGGCTTAAAAAAAAACCTGCCTGTAGATTTTTGGAATGATGTGAATTCCTTATTTTCTTCTATGTGCATGTATATGATTAGCATGAATGAAGGATCAAAAATACCATCCACTCTTCAACCACTTACACCGAGGAATGCTGATATTCTTGTGGGGCACTAGATGGCGTAATTGCTCAAATTGTATGCTGATTTAAAACACAGTTGCAAAGTTTCACAGTTTTGTTTGGGTTAGCTGAGGGAAAAATTCAGATCCTATAATCAAACTAAAAGCAGCCGTGGAAAAAGGCTCTGTTACATAAGTGAAATTTTCTATTTCAAATATTTAAAAGTAGCAACAAAAACATAATGAAACAATCAAATGAGTTGTGTTATTACATATGTTGTTACATTTTACTATTGGCTCTTTACTAACTAAATGCATAACCATAATAATAGGTTATACACTTTTTCTTGGGAGCTCGAGGTGTAACAGTGTATCATATTTCATACATTTGTTATGCCCCTCTGCAACCTCTACTGTTCTCGCAATGCCAGCGGAAATGTCTCTGGGCTCTGCTTTTATTGCTGATGGTTCACCCCTGATGAGATGTGGGTAAAGGCATGCCTGACTTCCCTTCTTGTTATGCTCTTTTGGCTGTCATTATAGGTAAGATTATTAAGCAATTTTAAATCAAACCAGCATTTCTACACTCTCTAATGTCATTCTTCACTTTACAGTGCCGTGAAAGTCTTGATTTCTCATCCTGATGATTTAATGATTAAATGTACTTGGTTAAAATCCACCACTGCTTTATCCCGAACCTCCTATTCTTTAAGATTAATACAACTTGGAGTACAGAATCTGATCATATAGAGCCAGACTCGCCAAATAAATGTGTTTTACGTTCAGATCTCTCAGTGGGCAGTCATAACCTGGCAACCTTCACTTCTCGTCTCTTGCACTCAGTCTCTGAATGTTTCATAGAGTCTGTGTGATTACAGCTCAGCTGCATCAAAACAGCAAAGGTGATCTATTTGGCTTCCCCTCTGCACCACACATGAAACCCAAACCTTTCTTCCAAACCTTTAACAGTTGCACCTAAAACATCCCCTCCCAGGACCTGCCCTGACTTCCCCGCTCTCTCGCTCTCTTTGTTGTGCTCTCACGGTTCTCATTTGTTGAGATGTTCCTCACTAACAGTCATAGCTGTTATACCAGTGTAATGGTGCTGTTGTTGGGACACACTTCAGCGCAGCCTTCCAGCGCTCTGCCTTTATTTTTGGGCTGTCATCTTGTGCTTGTTGCCGGTAGTTATGTAAGAAGGTACCATATTAGGAGCCTTGTTGATGCTGACGGTTGCTTTGGGGACTGGCTTTGGCTGAAATGTAAAAACTGATGGATTTTTAAGCAATCATGTGATTGCTGTAACAACAAAAAACTCAAAACGTCAGGAAGAACTGTGTTTTTGAGATAAAGGAACTGTGTAACCTGTAAATCCTGTTTGTTTTTAGTGTCCATCATATGATTAATTTCCTCACATGAAGACTTATTTGTAGAAGCAACTGAGCAGCTGCGTGGTTGAAAACAGCAGCTTCCGGGAAAATGAAAAGATCTAGCATATCACAAAATTTGCCTGGTTTTGGAACAGACAGTCATCACGCTTTCCTTGGCTACAAGCTGCAGAACATATGCTCACTGTGTGTGTTTGCCACTGCCTTCAGCCATTTGAGGGACACCCGGAAGTCAGGATATCCCCTCACGCCTGTGAGAGCATCCCTTGCTCCTCCCACGCACCTCCACAGGTTCTGGACGGGACTGCACCACCACCAGCGCTTCATTACTACACACAGCGAGAGGTCCTGAAGTACAGTGCAGCTCAAACTGGACCTGCCATCTGCTCCTCGCAGCATAAAGCCTGTGACTCATAACATGTATGCTTATGTCAGAGGCTAGTGGCACTGCTCACAGTCTGTACGTGAAAGATGGACATAGCCATGGCGATGCTGCCTACTGCTCCTATTTTGAAGTGGGGGGAAAAAGAAAAAACACAGTTGCCTTAGCGACAGTTAATTATTACTAGAATTATTAAAGCATTAATTGAATACTAGAGTTTCACTCACCAAAACTACAGAAGAAACTCTTTGGATGGGTTGTAGTGCACACTATATTTTAATATATTTGAATAATAATGTTTATTGCTCAACACTTAGCAATAAATCAGGAATTTTAAAAAAAGATGTCTGTCAATTAAATATTTTGCAGTATTTTATGTTTTTATGCACAAGTCACCTCACAAAACTGGCTGCTGTTAGCCAACATTAGTGTAACTTTATTTGTTTGATCTATTGTTGATGGATGCTGAGCAAATAAACTCTAATATGATGTGAGAATGTAATCACTCTGTTTATCAGAGGCAAAGTGTGACTTTTAAGACACAGGAGCCCAACATTAGCTGGGATAATGTTAGCTTATACCCAGCTGTTGTTGTTTATCTGGCTCTTGTCAGCTCTCTGGAAACTGAAGGGTCACATGTCTGATCTGCTGACATTAAGTAATTGTGACAATATTGGGAATAAATGAGCATTTTTATGTATGTTTTCATGTGTTAAGAGGCCTGACTTCAGTTCAGGAGGTGAGGCTTGAAGTGAGGAGGAAGATGATGGCATTTTATGCAGGTCGGTCACATTGTCGCTTTCTTTCGCCTTTTTACTTCTTTGGTGAAGGAGACTCCTTCACCGATGATAAAACGCAGATATAAAGCTTCATATCTTGAGACTGAAGGTGCAGGCATGAATTTAAATTAGCTCTATGCCACACGACTGCCTACGAGTTCTCTTATGGGCCTTTGGGTACTAAATATGTGGCCGGTATTATGAAAAGAAGTGATCATCTGTCAAAAAGTCATTTACAACAGTTTAAATACAGTCTGTCAAATTGTTGTAAGGTAACAGAAATCACTTTTTGGCAGATGATCTCTTTTTGGCACAACACCGGGGCGATGTCCATCTAGACTACTGCATTCAAGATGTCAGGGCAACAAGGCGGCTTCCACAAACCGGCTCCTATGTATTTTGAATAGTCATTCTAAGTTTATGAGAATACATTTGTTGAAAGGTGTAATTATACACTAATCTTTTTGCATTTATGACTACATTCTTTTTCTTCTATTAAAAACTAAAAATGACTTCCTTCAAGAACTTGAACTTCCTGATTGATGAAGGGTGGGTTTGCATTTACCCATTCATACATGCACTTCCTTCTACAGCTAAGTGATTACTATCCAACATTCATACTTCAGCAGTTGCATCGGAGAGCAACTTGGGGTTCAGCATCTTGCTAAAGGATACTTTGGTATGCAGAACCAGGAATTGAACCACCAACTTTCCGATTAGTAGAGGACCTGCTTTACCTCCTTATCCACAGCCAGCTCTAATAGGTAATGGAGCTGTAGCCCGCTGCTTTATTTAAATGTGAACACACTGATATTGTATTTGCAAAAACAAAAATATTTGTTGGCTTTTTTTTATTATTTAGAAGTAGGTGTAATTCATTTTAGCCATTTAGCCCAGTTAATTTCTATAAAGTAAGGATCAGTGGGAACTGGAATCACTTTGGCTTCATTTTTAGTCTCAGAGGGGGTCGCTACATGCTATGCAATGCTACATTACCAGGGCTGATTTTTATTTATTTTTTTACATTTTAATATCAGGTTTAGAGGCTTCTAATCTCCGAAAGAGGCTTTTCACTGATCTCCCTTGCACCTGCCTCACCTCTCATTGTAATGTGTTTGTCGTATAATAATCAGATATTTGACACGACGGCTTGTTCCTTCTTGTTTCTCTGCAAGCATGACGCAGCAACAAAAACAGTTATTAGATCAGCAGCTCGCTCCAAATTGACAAATGCAGTCAGGTGAGCCTGTTTTCACGAGGGACCCATGTCCCATAAGAGAACGTCATTTGTCAGACAATGATGGAGCATGAGGATAAGAATCAGGTCAGTGCCTGCATTTTGCAAACTAATTGCTGCTTCATCTGATGCAACGAGGTGAACTTCACTGCAATTTTATTATCTGCTCACCAAAGCACAACAATGAGATAAACCTAAGGGATTACAACCCATTTAATTAGGCGCAGCCAGCTATCATCAACCCTAATTTTTTTACCTTTTGCAAAAACAACTTCAAATCACATTTTTAAATATCACACACATCACTTATGCCTTGATATTAAAATATGATTTGAAACACACCGTATACACGAGACCAAGAGAGCTTTTTTGTTTGTTTTTTTACAAATTGAAAACCTGTATTGTGCAGACAATAAATAGTGCTTACAAAGGGAATTTCATCTTGTACACAGACAGGTTTCTGTTTAAGAACATTTACACTGTCGATATGAAATTCATCATCAACTGAATCAGTGAGAGTCAGACAGAGCTGGGAGAAGTGACTACTGATACTGGAGCGGGATTGGTCAACTCGGTGACATGCACGTTCCCCCCTGTGGTGTCAAAAAGGATGTCTTTTAAAAGAGTCCGTTTACAAAAAGAAGTCTCTGCTTGTCTATGGCAAATCCACAAGCTTGGTTCTTCCCGCTCTGCTGACAAAGTGAAGTGAGGGTTAAGGAGATGTTCCTCTGAGCAGAAGTGAAGCTTGCTGCATGCGTCCCCTTCTGCCAGCAGATCCATTTCTAGAGACATAGCCTCCAAAGGTTCGACGGACCCAAATATCAGGACACCCAATAGCTGCAGGCCAATGGAAGACTTTATGCAAGGTCTTCACTGACGGAACCAGTTTTAAGCAACTCTTCACAGAAGAAACCTTGCTAAGGCCGGTGGAACCTGCAAGACCGAAAAGAGGGGAAAGAGTTAGCATAGTTTCATCAATCAAAAGTCCTATTATTAGCCAAATGGACAGAGCGCTTCAAGAATCGGGTCTTGCGTAAGCACAACCCTGGATCATAATTTTTTTTTTAAAGCTACAGACAGTCCTAACAGAAGCAAAACGTAAGCTAAATATGTGCGGACATTCATTATAGCAGAGAGGTGGTGCAACTTTTTCATCTCAAGGGCCCTGGATGCAGCTAAATTTAAGCTCTGCAGGGTGTGCACTTATTGATGCTGAATAATGCACCTCCCATTTCTTTGCACAATGTCACACTGAGCCCTGTCCGCTAACAATAAAGCTGGACGAAATGGAAAGAAAGCAAACGCTAATAGACACGCTCACACTGACCTTGTCAGATGCTTGCTCGAAGAATGAACTTCCATCTCGTTGCTTTTGAACTCATTCAGCTCCTTCCGTATCGCCGCCTGCAAAACAGAAGCAACGTCGAACGTAAGCCCAGGTGCTTGAACGCAGAAGCAGGCGCTCAGGTGGTGGAGATCAAATTAGGGGGAAACGTCTGGTTTTTTGGGCACAGATTATGTAGTCTTAAATGGCTTTTATGAAGAAGAAAAGGGAAAGTAACTCACACAAAATGCAGATTAAAGCCTGTTTCACTGGCAAACCACTACTGATAATAAGACTAGAACATTTTATATCAATATCACATTTTTCCAGTGTTACCCAACAGTATGAGATGGATTAACTACTTGTAAATTACGAATTTATGGACACTTATTGGGTGAAGATGGAACATTTTCCAATAGTGACCGCTGAGCAGCAATAGTACTGACTGAACACGTCATCCAACAATCAAATACTGAATCATTTTCCACTTTGGTGTTACTTTTTAAGACTTATAAAGCCCTCTAAAAGGGGACAACACAATGTAAAAAACCAAAAATTTCTATAAGTCTAAAGTTTAAAAGCCAGCTGTGCTGCTCTGTCCAAAACAAAACACCAGTAAAGGGTTTTCAGTTACCTTGTCGGCAGCTGACAGTCTGGTCCAGGGCTTGTCAGCTCGCCTGTCATAGTCCTGAGCTTTGGCCACTTCCACATAATCGCTAAAACGAATTAGGATTTTTCTGTCCCGCAACTCATCTACCGTTGGCCGCTGGTTCAGCTGGGGGGAAAAAGAAAAAAAAGGGTTAACGCAATCAATAGAATTGGTGATAGAAGCCAAATATGGCGAAAAAAAACAGGGGAAATTCTTACCTTTCTGTTCAGCCGCTGTTTGATTTCCCTCCTCTCCTCCTGCTCAGTCTGGTCATTTCTCTCTGTTGACACATGAAGGGACAAACATTAGAACTGAAAAACAAGGCAAAATGATGGAACCTCTGGAATCTGATTAGCAGAGCCAGTGTGTCTGATCCTCCTCACAATCAATGCTCCCTAGTGAGCCACTGTGCAGCGGCACTGAGGACAGGTAGGAATGCGAGTCAGAGAGCGAGACTGAAGCCGATTAGGGCGCTAATAGGATTCATCTTTATTAGATACAGCAGAAAGATCCCTCGATGTCACTTCATTTGTTTTTAATCTCTCGTTTCATTTGAAAATTGGTGGAATAGTTTAGTAGCTTAAAGCGGGGCTGGCACCTGAGTGCATTTCTTTCTTTTCAATGCAACAGAAAAACATGGTTTCAAATATTAAAATTTTGCCAATGTGCTGTGGTAGATGGAGTGTGTCCTCATGGCAAAGAGGCAGTGTTTGGCTTGCACACATGTTCCTGTGTGGAGAGAGACGGGGGCAGCTGTTGTGGGCTCAGAGGTGGCCCAGAGACACACAGATGTACAAAATGTAGGTCTCCTCACACACTCTTTCATAAGTATTGTGTTATTTCAGGACAGTGGGACTAAATTCACAGCATGCAGTGCTACAATCTAATGCCTTCGTTCTACAGTTAGAACTACAGTCAAATAAGTTCTGATTATAGAGACTGCAAGCTCCCATACAAACAGCACAGGAACAGATACTGATGTTGGAAGGGTTATGAAAAAAGAGAATATGTGCATGACAACTATAGTGTCTTACAAAAAAAGTAGAGTTGCCATTAATACATAAACTTACATGTGTGCACATCAGCCAAAAACCAAAGATGACCACTTCTCAATAAATGATTTGTGTTGTAAATATCCAATTATTAATGAATATTCTAGTAAGTATATAATGATTATAATTTTTGTTACAAATAGGCCAAAGTAAACCATTAAAGAAGTGTTAAACACAAATAATTAAATGTAAAATATAATAATTAAAATGTGGGCCATTATTTAAATATAAACTCTAGAGCACCTGCGTGTAATATTACCCTTTTCACAAAATTAAAGGCAATTGTGAAGACTTTCACAGGACTGAGGAACTTTTTTTAGCGGCAGAGACACTTCAGGGCGTGGATATGCAAAACTCCGTGGACGCTCGGTTTACTTACGCTTCAAAATGTTACGGCTCTCCAGCTCCTCCACGGCCGGCCTCTGGCTCAGTCTCCTGCGGAAAAACACCAGAATTACGTTCTGGACCATCCTTTTCTCCAACGCAAAGTCTTTGCAGTCTTTTCGCTACTAGCGCTTCGCGTGCTTGTGCCGGTGCGCAGAGCGCCGAGATCCGCGCATCCAGAAGGCGTTCCACCTCGAGTCCAACGCGCAGCTCGTTCTGGTCTTTGAAAATTTACAGCTCCACATCGGGAACGAAAAGTCAGAGCCCGCGTTTAGT
>VUQK01011175.1:4814-22002 GCA_015106715.1 Bujurquina vittata
AGCTCAAGTTCTTACAAACCAGTGACAATGTCCTACCTGCCCAGGACCTGTCCCAGTTTGTTTTCTGGTCACAAACTGGGACAGTTTATATACTGTTGTCAAATCCAAAGAATGTTCTCAAACTTTAAAGTAGAAAGTGGAAGTATCTGCAATAGAGAAAAATGTGTTTCTGGATATTCTTTTCGCATTAAGGTGATATCTTATGACGTTATTCTCTATGGGGGAGTGCTTTAAAGCTGTTGTTTTATTAGAGGAAAGCTTTGCACAACCATTAAATATAAAAAGCTACAACATCTTTTTGGTCATAGGAGGAATGGCTATTGAATGCAGCGCTGCCGTAATAGCAGCACGCTGCTTTTTTATGGCACCAGAGGATAGCAGAGGTGTTACTGTCACACTTTGAAGAGCATTGCTGGTTTGAGGGGAACAGTTAGGAGAGTTAGATCGGTCATCAAGGGTCGGGAATGAGGATTTCTCCTCAAGGCTACGGAAAAAGGTCAGTTAGTGTTTTTAATGTTGATACAATGTGGGAACCAGTGACTGCCGAGCTGTCTGTGAGGAGCTGTTGAAAATGCTGTGTTCTTCCAAGAACACCCATTGACAGGATGCCATTTTCACTACTGTTGTGTGTTTCTGATGGGGCAGTGCTGATGCAGTTATAGACTGTGGGTAATACAGATAGTTGCTATAGTCTGGAATTACTGATTTTGTTTAGAGAGGTTTTATAGTTGAATAAAATTTTTTCTGTTTTTTGCGACCCTGAAAAGGAAGAAAATGGATGGATGGATTCCCTGTGTCATAGCCTTAAAGGGTATGGGCCATTTAACAAAAAAGACAAGCTATTCCTCCCATCCTCCCTCACAATCAGCTGTCATGTTTGTATAACAACGTCAGCATATTTAATGAAAGTATGAAAACTTTTACTTTAATAATATAAATATTTTTGAGGCTTCAGGCCCTCAGTGTACAAAAAAATGGTCACAATTTTGTGCTTTTTAATTACAGAGTTAGCCACAAGGCTGAAAAACACATTTGAACTCTGTTAAAACTGCATTCAGATCAGGTTTACATCCACGCCAAGAGTCACAACCTAAAGCTAAAATCTTGGTTTTGTTCAGCACCAACTGAGAGCATCAGTATTTAATTTAATGTCCATGACACAGTGTGACAGCAACAAGCATTGGTAGGCTGGATGTGAAATAGTTTCTGTACTGTGAAGCAACATGAACCTCTTGAATTTAAACCTAAACTGCTTTCAAACAGTTTTCATTGAAACAAATGTGATTCTTGAGTGAGAGGCACAAGAAAGGTGCAGGGAAAACAAAACCTTCCAAATAAACAAGATGGTGATTTGCACAAAACAAATTTTTATCCCAGGACCCCGGTGCACGGTGAGCTATATCTCACTGATATAGAAATACAGTAGCTTTTTACACAAGGTCTCAGATAACCTCTGAAATTATTAAAAAATGGCAAGAATCCCCTGGTGATACTGATCTAGTACAAAATGGGCTTTAGGTTGTCAATTAAGATTTAGTTGACCATGCATGCATCTACAGTTCCCGTTTATTTCATAAGACAAGTGTACACATTGTAACTGGTTAAATGTCTTGAAGTGAGACAGGAAGAACTCCATCTCCTCGCTCTTCATGGATTTTCCATCTGGCAATTTTTTTTTTCTGCAGAATTGCATCTGAGTTATGGTGGCACATTGATGGCTGTCAGCAGATCACTAATGAGGAAACTACCTCACCTGCATCATCGAGCACTGACAAGATACCAGCCTGTATTTGTTTTCTCATGAGAAATTGAGCCCTCAGGCACAAATGTGATCTTAGAGGGGTTCAGAACAGAAAACCTTAAGCTTGTGGACCAAACAGGTCTCAGAATGTAACAGATTAGAGCGGATCTTTTACATGGACATCTCTGTACAGTCAAAATACATGATTTACAGATTATGTGCCCTGCACTGACTCGTAGGAAAACGAAGACTGCTCTTAACATGCTACTAAAGGAAATAACTACAAATGAGCTTAACTGTAGAGATGCACTGACTTGATTTTGATTACTGTTTATTTGAAAGTAACGGGAAAAAAACTTGCAAAAGCAGCGTCCAATATTGTGTGTCCGTCCATCCATCCATTTTCTTCCACTTATCCGGGGCCGGGTCGCAGGGGTCGCAGGGGCAGCAGCCTAAGCAGAAACACCCAGACCTCTCTCTTTCCTCAGCCACCTCTTCCACCTTATCCAGGAGAACACTGAGGTGCCTCTTGACAGCCGAGAGATATGGTCTCTCCAGCTATCCTGGGTCTGCCCTGGGGCCTCCTCCCAGTAGGACATGCTCGGAACACCTCAACTAAGAGGTGCCCAGGAAGCACTAGTCTGACGCCCAAACTGTCTCAACTGGCTTGTTTCGATGTGGAGGACTAAAGCTCTACTCTGAGCCCCTCCCGGATGGTCGACTGTAGATCTGTAAATGTAGATCCTGCAATGATTACTGCTGTTCATTGTGCATCAGCGTGGTCCCATTATTCGTGGGGAGCGTCGCTTCCTAACGCATACATTTTTCGTAACAGATGTAGTCAGAAGTGTCTTTACTAAAGTACTTGGAACACATTATGTGTTGAATCTTATTTGTATAAACATCACAAAGAAGTACGTATTCCAGTAAGTAACCACAGCACTTGTTGGTTCAAAAGAAAGACGGCTGATTCAGAGTCAGAACAACTAAAGCAGTTACATTAATGAAAGTGAACATTACGGTAGCTCTTGACTGACAATAGCTTATGGGTTATTTCAGTATTACATCATTTACTATTACATTACCAATTGCATGGCATTTTCATTTGAGTATGGAATAAGAGGAAAACGGCCTCCAATTCTAATCAGTTGTCCTGCTTTCTGTCCAGTTCAGGAAGTGTCTTATCCAGCACTTCACCGGCGTGGGGACCATCCCAGAGAGCAACCTGAATCAGACCACAGATCGACCTGGGATCACTGCTGAGAGTCACACGGGAGAAATGTCAGCCATTGCGGCTCACATCCCCGTGGGCAGCGCCACGTCGCCCAGATCGGACTTCAGATCTGATTCTCCCACCGACTGCGGTTCGTTTGCTCAGCTTCCCATCCCAGAGAACAAAGTGTGCCCAATGTAACAACACAGTTCACCCCAGTTCTATTTCCCTGAGAATACATACTGTAGAAGCCTTTGTGTAGAACCACCCTCACCCCTTGCATTTCAAGGATAATTAAGGGTAAAGACAAAACAAGAAATTTTATGGTCCAGTGTTCTGGCAGATGTTCAGCATTCGACTGAAAAAGAGACTGAGGGGAAAGAACTGTAGAGACTGAAATTTCAGAGCTTTACCCTGTAGATATCTTGTAAATATTTGCTTGCCAATGCTCCTCTGTCCTGTTATTCAAGAATATCTTGGATGTTCTCTTGACCGTCACTGCACAACGGAGGGCGCTTGATTCAACCTGAAGGCCTCCATATCCCAATGATAATAATAAAAAAAGGTACTCCAACCCCACAAACCTTGACATCAGTTAGTTGAGGGCTAGCCAGTGTGTTTCAGATATCACAATGCATCCAGCCTTTCATCTTGTCCTCTCCGTCTCCTTTGAAGCCCCATGATGGTGCCTGCAGAGAAAGTGTTGTTTTTCTATGCCGTTTCAGTATTTGCTTTGGCAGCAATCTTCATTCATCTCCGCTCGTCAAAAGGACAGTCTCTGAATTTGAATATTTCTTTCCTTTAGTGGATCCCGCGTAAACTAGTTTGGGTCAAAGCTTTTATCTTTTGTGAAGATGGTCAAGAGGGCTTCGAGATGCCAGTCTCCTTTTGCCTCTGTTGCAGATATAGGAGGACTGCATGCTAATGTTGTGCCAGCAGGGGATCAACACATCCACACACACACTGCAGATCACTGCCGGTTTTATGGTAAGCTGTCTATAGGAGCTGTGATGAAATGCACCAATAAATATATCAGTAGCACAAGGGTGGCTTTGCTAGTTAGCCATGTATAAAAGCAATGAGTATTCCATCACAAGCACAGTTCAACAGCAATATTGAAGCGAGATACTGTCACATTTGAGGACTGCAGCAGTAGCTACAGTAGATGTAGCAGTCAGTGTTACAGTATGTCTTCTACTTGACTTTGTGGTGCATGTTCATTCACTGTTACTGGGTATTTGTCAAAAACACTGTTGTATGCTAAGCAGTGATTCACTGGGTTTCAAAAAGTGTCAGTATGTTGTTTGTTTCCAGTGTGTGTTTCAGTCATGTGTGGCCAGGAGCAAATGGAGTCAAATCCAGCATTTGTTTAGCATCAGTGCATCTGTGTCAAGTTAACTGTGACACCTTGGTGTAATCAGCATAACAACAAGAGACCGTGTTGAAGAGGACTGTCACATTAGCTTCTGTCTTGTCACAGATTTAATGACTCTTGCTTTGTTGTCAGGTCCAAAAAAACTTTAGAAACATGTCTTTGGAACTTAAACCTGCATTAATCAATATTTGTGCCAAGAGTGAATAAACTGTGTGTGTTGTTAAAGGGTCACTGTGCTAAAAACCACTGAAGACCTCTGTTCTTTTTAGCTTCTTTAGCTTGTGTCTTTATTTTCAGAGCTGCTAACTCTCTCCTATGGTTCAGGTTCAAAAACAGTAAAATGAAAAACAGAGTCATTTAACCAATTGTACACTCCCTGGTGCAGGAGCGTGCAAGACTTCTTTACTAAAATATCACAAAGAAAATGTGATTTTTGACTGATGCAGTTTTCTCTGCTGCAGCCTGAAACATCTTGTTTTGTGGTATAGGGCAATTAAGCTTTCATACAAAGAAACTTAGAGGAATATAAAGTTAAAAAAAAATGTGAAATTATCACCTGTAGAGATTAAGTTTTCCTCCAGAGTTGGCCTTTTTTTCCTTTTTTTAAAAATACCAATTTTTCAGATTCGCTAAATTTGTTGATATTTATACCACACTCAGGTCTGTCAGAGATTTTTGTTTCATTGTGTTTAATTACTGAATTACAGTATATTCTTGTTGTAGGACAACATTTCATTTGTGTGTGTGTGTGTGTGTGTGTGCGTGTGTGTGTGTGTGTGTGTGTGTGTGTGTTTGTGCATTATCTATATTAGAACCTGCCACTTAACAGATGGGTTGCAACAGCAGCCTTGATAACAAAATTTAGTGGATTAATAATCATTTTAGTCTTACAATTTTACTTTTAATTAACTAATATCACTTCCACTGGGTCAGGAATTCACACTCAAAGTTCATTGTGGCTTACAGTTCTCATGAGTTGGTTCGTTGACACAATTTCAGTCAAGTGGTGATATAAAGGTCAACTTTCATACTTGAAATCTGACAGAAAGAAATCACCCAACAACCTCCACAAGGGATCTTTTGGAGCAAGTTATGACACAAGTTCTGTCACCAATTTTGGGGCATGGCTGGAAATATGTGTTCAAGCACGGGCTTGTGAAACATGTGAATTAAATGTTAATTGCCCTCATTTACCAATATATGCCAGATATATGGTAACATTCTTACCCTGCCCAAGAAACAAATGTGTAGGCAAAATTACAGTCAGATTTATATAACGTGTGCACTGGCCTATCTTGTTCTTATCACCTTATATTAGTAAATCAGATTCATTCTGAACCAACAGGTTTGTCATTATAGAGAGAATTGGCATTTCTCTATATAAGACATAGCAGGTATCCCCAAATCCCCAAACCGAAATGATGTCTCATGCGGGCGAGACAGAGGAAAGGATGAGCTGATAGCTGAGACTGGCTCTAAATACATTCAAGCCCAGGCTTAAAATTTTGGCAGGACAAGCAAGAGCTCACTTCTCTCACTGAGCACAAAAGAAATAAGTGATTGCCTAAAAATGTTCAGTTATTAAATGAGTCCAGATTTAAATTCTTTAAATAATTTGAGACGGTTGAGTCCAGATGTGAAACATAAAAATGTAAATCAAACTTTTCAACAATTTCTTTTTTTCCTGCAGTGAGTCATTGTGAACATGCACAAATGTCATGTTTAACTTAGGTTCTTATTTTGACATGTCGTCTTACTTTTACTCAGTAAATGAGAGAACATTATACATCAGAAATTAGACATACATGTTCAGCTCTTCGTTTCATGGGACAAGTTGTCAAAAAGTACTTGAAGAAGACAATTCATTTCATTTGATAGGTAATTCAATTTATGCAGATGATGTTGATGCAACTACTATATATATATATATATATACACATATACACACACACACACATATATATATATATAAACATTAAATAGTTGGACTTCCGGACCTTGGCCTCATGAAATTTTGTCTGACCGGACCTCTTTAAATTTTAATTGAATACCCCTGAGATATAGTGGCAATGTGAGAGACAAGCCTGCACCGCTAAGCCACAAAAGCAGGAGATGATCCAACTGAAAAAAATCAAATCAATTGTGTCCAAAGAGGAAGGTACTCATTCACTCAGAGTGATGCTCGTTAAAAAAGTGAGGCTGTACGAGACACTCACTGTGGCTCAAGTTAAAAAAAAAAAAAGCTTTGGACATCAAAGATGAACCACAACTACAAGAAAAAGAAGAAAACAGGTTAAGGAGCATGTGATTTGCCAGCCTGAGATTATAAACTCGCTGCAATAATAAAACAAACAAACAAACAAAAAACAAACAACAAAAACTAAAAATGATAACTATCCTCTATAACTCTCATATTCTGAGTTCTTAAAATAAATGATCTGACTGACTGACTGAAGAAGGGAAATTAACCCTTAAAAACAATCAATCAATCAACCAATTAATCAATCAATCAATCAAACCTCCTCAAAAACAGAACTGAGTTCCAATATATTTGATGTCTACATTATTATTCCTCTTGGTTAGCACACCGGTTTCCTTTAATATGTGTCTGAGTGACCCAGTAGCCAAGTGGTTAGGATGCATCCCAATGGGTGCAAAGACAGTGAGCTCTGATTACTGAGAGATGTGAGAGGAGAACCAGAGAGCAGCAATCTCCAACATGTTCATGTGTGCAACAGAGTGTCTTAAAATGTTTGTTGAGGTTCACATGTGAATGACAAGATGTTTGTGCATCAGTTTCACAACTGCTCAGCTACTCGACTACCATCTATGGTTGTCAAAAATCCCAACTTTGTGTTTTAAGAGCCAACACATAAGCATTCTTTTAATGTTTCCCTAAGCTGTTCCACTACTGACACATACACAATGTTCAGCAGCAGTAGATGCAGCACCTTGAAGATCAGACAGGCTATAAATCAAACAAACCTACCTGCGTTACATTTTGGTGCAAAGGATTACAAACTGCGCTGAATACCGATGAGGGGAAGGGACACATTCAGCATTCTCCGATGGGTTAAATCTCCCATTTTCACCTCTTTACAGTGAATTTCACATGGCTGCACCTGTTTGTCCTGGAATACTTATAGAGGCATGTCGAGACTTGTTCAGCTGTTTGTTTGTGGTCTCATGAGTACTACTGTACAAGTCATAGATGCACTGTGGTTCTAAAAATGTGTGTATTAAAGTATATACATATTTTTTGAAAAGCAGCAATGAGCTGTTGCTACTTTTTTCCCTAACAAAAATTATCACGAAAACCTGAACTGTTTTCATAGTGTGCTTAGCAGCTCTGGATATAATGTGTTAATGCTGCAGACAGCACTGGTATCTTTCCCCACACGATGCATCCAGTACATTGCAGTGATCAGAGTTGTCCCGCTGTACAGCTGGCAAGCGCTTGTGGACTCACCAGATTGTTGAGGTTTTTCTAAATAACTTGTCATGAGTCTGAAACCCAGACTTCAACTCAGCATCCTCTGCTGAGTTGGCAGAGGAGAACCATTGGCTACAAAGAATAAAGTAAAACATAAATTGTGCACTGTATTAGGAAATATAAAGAGACCACAGAGATCTCTGTCGATCATGTCAGGTCTAAGAAGGTCTGATTTCAAACTCTGTGCAATCAGAATATTTGATGTTTTACTTTTGGATTCTAAAACCTAGGGTTAGCACAAATGATGGGCTTGAGAAGGTTAATGAGACAAACAAAGGAATCCAAAATTCAAGCATGTGGAACACAGAGAGTGCATACAGAGTATAATCTGACAAGGGCAGAGATGAGACTGTATCTGCACAGATGACTGAGCGCAGAGGAAGACACGGGAGAGAACAGGGCAAAGGTGAAAAAAACGACTTTGTGTCAAGCCTTCAATGACATGAAGGAAAAACAAATAACACTCTAAGAAAATATGAACAGGACATAATGTGAAGAAAATCACTTTGGTGTGCGATATGAACCAGTGTAATGAGGGAGGGTGTGTATAACCTCAGATAAAATGGGCTTTAAAGGAGAATAACTGACACTAAAAAGTAAAAAAATGCAAAATTCATTTCAGATGGAATAAAAACAGCTACTGAAGCATGAACAAACCTTTCGTTACAGTCAACAGGTTTGGCTCAATTAGCTGTTAAATACTTCCCATTAGCACCCATGGGTGGCTGTAAATAAGAATGAGCTAGCTGGATATTTTCTGTGGTTAGATTGTTTTTTCTTTTTTTGATTTTCTTTGCAATAGCAACATAATTGCCCACTGCTTTGGCACGGTTGTTTAATTCTACATCAGAGCAACAAGACCACTTATTACATCACATACTGTAATCCTTCATGAGTAAGCACACGAAACCAGAGCGCATGCCATATTTTAGAGACTTGTTCATAGACCTATGAGCCCGTAGGTGTGGATGGAGAAACACAAAGTCGGCACAGTGTGCACATAGTCCTTTAGTCTAAAAACTAAACAGCTACGGAACAAAGACTCAAGTGTGTCTACTGTTAGAAAAAAAAAAAGGTTTTCTGCTTTCCTTCTGTTTCAGTATTGTTTATCTTCCAAATGCGTGTTTTCAAGGTCCTGTCTGCTTTTCACACAGAAGAAATCAATATATGGACCACATACATGTTGTACAGCTAGAGCAACACATCACAAACTGTATTAACTAACCTTCATGCAGCCTCTATGGGAACATGTTCAGTTCCCATTACCTGGTACATCATTGTGATATTAGAGAGACATGTCCTCAACATTATCTCATCTCAAAGATGAACATAAACCATGCTGTAGATTAAAGGGTGTAATCTGTGGTAGACACGAGCGGGCAGGAGCCTCCACTCCATCCATCATCTCCTCCCCCTTTACTCACCTCCTCGGGTCTGCAACCAAAGCAGACTCAGACTGTGACGCCTCACCTCCTCACTGGTTTATGTAAAGTGGGATATTTGTGAAACATTTACTGTAATATACCACAGATGTGGTCACTCATTCCTCCAACTTAGAAACAGTTATTGTGCATTCACACAATCCATGCCTTGTTATGGATTGGGTTGGGGGTGGGGGGCATGTTGAAGGATATTTTTTGAGAAATTAATACAGAAAAATTCTGTGCAAAACATGTGATTATTGCGGTCCTGTGCTCTCCTACATATGGTATTAAATAATAGCGGTGCATTGAGTTTTCCACTCTTTACTTAAGTAAAGTCATGTACTTAAGCAGCCAAATAATAATGCTTAATGTACTTTTGCAAAATGACTCCTTACAGAATCACAAATTTTATTGGGTAATAATTATTGATTCATTAATGTGTTTACATTAATATTGCAATTGGAAAGGATTTTAATTACTTATATACCTGATTTTTTTTTTGGGTGGGGGTGGGGGTGAGCTTCTTTTGAAGGGTGGTCTGGACTCAGCTGAGCCTCTTACCCGTTCAGGAGGGGCTCGGAGTAGAGCTAATATTCCTCCACATCAAAAGAGCCAGCTGAGGTGGTCTGGGCATCTGATTGGGAGCTCTCCTGGACAGTGTTTCTGCCTGGAAACAAGATATTTTTTAATTTACATTAACCACATAGAATGAGTGTTCTCTGCTTTGTGTGTGGCTATTGTTTTAATTGTTCTGTTTGTACACATAGAAGAGGCTAAACCCAAATAAAAAACCAACCTCCCCCATACATGAAAATGAAGAAACCATGAAGAAGAAGAAGAGAATTAAAGAGCAGTGCAAAGTTGAGGAAGAAGGTAGTTGAGAGTCTGCACCTTGCTCAAGGGTCTTTGTTGAGTAGTATCTCTGCTGTTTTCCTCTGGCCCTTCCTCTTTCCTTTACTCACTTGAAAATTTCACTCCATGCTTTGAAGGAACAATGACACTAGTGACTTCATATCCATCATGCAGTGGAAGGAGTAAATATTTACAGAGACTGTCAAACCACACTTGACAGCTGAGATGAAAGTGTTAGTGCAGCCAAAGAGACAGAAGGAAACAGAGGACAGCACAAAACAAAGTAAAAGTGATGCACATGTGCAGATTTTACAGCAGCCACGGTGCTGGTGTGCACACACACACACACACACACACAACCTAATTTCACATGAAGACAGCAGTTAAAATCAGCACCAAAATGAAAAGCATGAATTTAATTAAAGCAGCTAAAATGGTCTTTGCTTTGGCTCAATGATAATTTTTATGCGCTGACAAAGCTTAGCCTACTTATGGTTATGCTGTACAGTACATTCATCAAACTTGGCTTATTTTGCTTTCCTGTAACTGAAAAGAAGAGTTGGTGTTTTGTTGGCGTTTCAGACCTTGTCCCATTGACGTCAGCTGACAAAAGTATTGCTACTCTCCGCTTTTAGAAAGCTTAGAAACACTTCCTGCTCTTGCTGAATCACGCAAACCCAAAAATCCTCCCATTTCCCTTCTTCTTTTCTTCTTTTCTCTTCACAACTGAAATAATGGTTGTGAGACTCCACAGAAAAGATTGAAGAGTATTAGTGTATTAATTTTAAGTATTTCAAGGGAAAACAGCCAACAGCAATGGCTGAAAATGAGTATGATCACATTTGAAGCTGAAGACAAATTGTACCACTGTACCGTACGACAGACATGTCCACGGGCAAAAATATAAACATCATCCCTATCTTTATATACTCCGTTTCACGATGCTCAAACATGGAGAGTCTCCTCCACTCACATAACACTTCACATATAGGGAACTTTTCCCCTTCTTATAAATCACTGTAAGTGCCTATACTTTCAAAGAGTCAAAACACTGACAGGTGCCATCCATCATCGTGTGCATATAGAGAGTAGAATGAAGGTGAGGGCTATGGACGGCTCTCTGAAGCCATCTGTCTTTTCTGTTGAGGAAGATGAGACATAATATTGACTTAGAAAAACAGCAGTTCTCTTCTCTGCACTAGGTGATCCACCAGGACACTTTTAAGCTAGTAATCCTACATATATAAACTATATATGTAATCTATATATATAATCCCCCAGTCATAATTTTGAGGGGCAGCACGGTGGCGTGGTGGTTAAGCAATGCTGCCTCACAGCTAGAATGACATCTAGAAGGTCTGGGTTTGATTCCACCTTGGCCGCGGCCTCTCGCTGTGTGGAGCTTGCATGTTCTCCCCGTGTCTGCGTGGGCTACCTCCGAGGACTCCAGTTTCACAGTCCAAAGACATGCAGTTGGTGGGGTTAGGTTAATTGGTCACTCTAAATTGCCCATGAGTGTGAATGGTTGGCCAGGCGGGCGGCCTGTACAGGGTGTACCCTGCCTCTTGCAGGGTACACCCTGCAAGAGGCACTCAAGGCACTTAATGCTATGAGGTAAAGACCCTACAATGGTAGAAAGAAACTCCAACAATCACACGACCTCCTGTGAGCACACACTTTGCAACAGTGGGAAAGAAAATCTTCCTTTTAACAGGAAGAACAGGGCTCAGGGAGGGACAGCCATTGAATAAAAAATTCAAGGGGTTTAACGGAAGTCTGCAATTCAATTGCATTTTAAATTAATTGCATTTGCATGTAAAGATGCAATATTACAAACATTTCAATAGACTTGTGGACCAATAAAATTGAACTGAATTGATATTTGAATAAATTTCAGATTTTAAGTGAACTGTGTGTGAACTTGGAATTTTATTTTGTATGCACACCTTCATCTCAGCTCTCATCTGTAAAATCTATCTTCTGCCTCAAGTAGTTGTAATATTTTTTCAACCATTGAGGGTCATGTGTTATCTGGATATGAGTGATTTCTGAAAAAAACCTTTAGGATCATAAGGTCATTGCATGGCTGGCAATGGGAGAGACACACAGCGTGTAAGTGATATCAATAAAAGATGGTGAAAACGTGATCCTTTACTGAGGGCATCAGGCTGATATAAATCTAATACGACATCTGAATTGAAACCAAATCCCAAGGGTTTTCAGCAACACAGGATGGTTAGGAAAACTGGAAGGATTAATCAGCAGGACGGCAGCGAGCAGGGCCATGGGTGAAGATGGGGAGCGTGATTGAATCACCAGCATACAGCATAGCGGTCCTATAGCAGTTGGAGCTAATTATTCAGTTTATGAGCATCTGCCAAGAAGGCAAAAAAGGAAGAGAAACTTCAGTAATGATTTCCTCACTCTGGGTTGGCTGCATTCCCACACTGCACCAAGTAAGTCCGCAGATTTGGGAAAAACAAAACCAAACAAATGAATGCGCACACACCAAAGAGAAGTCCTGTCACCACATTTATTCTGCCTATGAATGACATGGACAAGTACCTGGCAGAACTCCTAGATGTTTACAGGGAATTCCAGACCGTTGGTAAGTTAGAAAGCAGAGCTACGTGACAAAGCCAGCATCTTTCTTATATTTATTTTTATTCATTTATTTTTTAAACAAAACCAATCACATAACACAAACAAAAATACACCCAATCGCCTTCCCACAAAGAGACAGCTACACTAGCATCTGAGCAATGAAGGCCGATAATATGTAGTCCTAGACCTTATAGCTACTGATCTCATTTTGCGCCTGCAAATACATTTATATGAGTTCTTAATAAAGCTTCAAATGTACTGCACTTGCACTGAGCCATATTGGTTCCTTGTGGGATCATTGCAGTCTGCATGAAGTTTCCATGAATTCACTTTATTATAATTCATCCACAGATGAAGTGCACAATATTTTCTAAATGGGGATTGTCAGATTTCTTTTCAGTTGATCTTGTAGCAGTAGATCATCTGGATAATGGGACCATTTAGTTCACAATTTTTGTGGGGAAAAAAGGGGAAATGACCAACAATAATTCTCAAATCTTAGATATTGGATCTGGTATCAGGTCTAATCCTCAGGCTCCCATCTAAAATGAATGACTACTGATATAACATTCAGGAAACCTAGCTACACCTACGTGTCCATTTGGGGCATGTTTTTCACTAACTGTATAATTCCAGAGTCAAAGGAACTAAAATTTGGTTTATTTAAGGCTCCAGTTTAATACTGATGATGATGTAGACCAGCTGTGATGATGCTTCTCTATAGGAGAACCCTTCCACTTCCCATTTCCCAGCTTCTTACTGGAGCATGGAGACAGCTTCTACTTTTTCTGACTACACAGGTCGCTCCTTTAACAATGAGCTGACATTTATGGACTTTGTGGTCACCATCATGCTCTTAGCAGGAGCCCAAAGATTTCACTGAGCAATTCAGCTCTGAACAGAATACGCTGAGCAGGTGATTTGGGATCGCTTTGTGGTTTCAGACACACCTTCTAAACAGAATGCAGGACCAGTTGCGCACAGTGCTGTTGCAGCACTTTGCTCTTTTTCCTGTTTATTCCACTGCACAAAAAATCCCTTCACTGCCAGCTCAGTGAGGCCACGTCTTGCTCACCTGTCAAGGAGGCCATCATTCACAAAGCGGCTGAACTGTTGGAACTAGAGGTGGAAATATAAACAACTGCAAAAGCCATCAGACAGGACAGATTCACAGCAAGCACGAACCAGAGAGACAAACTAGAAGAAGCATGAAAGAACAAGATGAGAAACTGGAAAGGGTAAGGCAAACGTTTACCAAGCAAAATTACCACCACCACATGAGTCTGGCAGAGAATTGATGAGCTGGTCCTTAAATCCAGGGAGGTGATGAGTAAATGAGGGGCAAGAGGGGCTGATCCAGGACAGCGTAGTGCCAGCCTCCCACTACCGAGAGAGAGAGAGCGTAACACTGCAGTCATTCCCTACACACACAACATGGCCATCAATATTCATACAATATTTGTAAAGGCCATTTAGAGCATATGGGAATATAGCTGAAGGACAATGAACTCTCCAAAGATTTTTTTAAGTGTTTTTTTCTTTCTTAGTATGTGCTTTTGAACTGGAGTCTTTTACACATGAGGCCCCTGAGATCAGAAGACTTGCCTCTTAACCAAATGAACATGGAAGCACTTGGAGAGTGCATCCTTCAAGGCCATTGCCCTACTTTGCATTTTTAAAGAAAGCAACCCAGATCCTCGCCAAATTTTGATGGGATCTTCCTCTGTCCCGCTCACCATCAGTTTGCTCGTTTTTCTGTAAACAGCTCGCAAACAGATGGACAGACAAAGTTTGGACACACTCACCCATTCATACAAATGGGTGAGTGTGTCCAAACCTTTGACTGGTACTGTATGTAGCACCCACCTAATCCTGTTCACGAGATAAGCTTTTAAAGACAAACAGTGATCCCCGGCTTTAGTTGAAACATTAATCAGAATATTTCAATTGCATTAAACTAGTAAAAACCCCATTTAATGGGTTCCATCAAAAACTACAGTTTCAAATAAATCTAAAAAAAAAAATAGCTGGAGGGGTGAAGAGTTGTTGCATTTATTCTACCACCCCCTGTAGATTACGTTTAGGCTCATTGTTCCCTGAAATTACAAACAGTGCAGCAAACGGGGGAATTTATTGAGTCAAATTTATGATCCTTTTAAAACAGGATATGGCAGAAATGTGACAAGACAGTCATTTGTTGCATTAACTTTACTCTTTAGACAGTATGCACAAAAATTCAATGTGTTAAAGTAATATTACACCCAAGTAAAATTTAATTTGCCATCTTATAGTGTATCAGCTGCAACACTGTCGACAGTCATATGTCACAGAAAATAATAATCTTACCACCCATGAAATAAGCTGGCATAGGTCCCCGTCTGCCACAGGCGTAGGAACCGGGAGGGATGGAGGGGACGCGTTTCCCCCAATATTGGAGACAGGCGCAACAGTCCCACCCAAAAAGTGCATTGCGAAAGAGAAAAATACTTGATTTTGAACTCTTTAACTTGCGTGCTTTTATTTTGAAGGTGCAACATAGAGCAATCTCAGTGCACATTTATCTGTGCACAGGTAACAATTATCTGTGCACTGGTAACAATTGTCTATGCATTAGTAACTATGCATTGGTAACTATGCACTGGTAATATTTATCTGTGTATTGGTAATATTTATCTGTGCTCAAGCCAGTTAGCCCACATATTATGATTATAAAACATATACATATGTAAATTATACATGCAATAATATAGGCGTGCTCAACAGTATTTTTCCCCATTCTGATCTAAACATTCTGAATAACATTCAGTACTAACAGGTTATTATAAAGTCAGCCTGGGAATCTCTGTTTGCTAATTATATAATTCTACTGAGTAAAACAGCTGTTCAAAACAACATAACTGTATGAATGTTACCAAGATGAGTCATTTATCAAGCCTGCTGCTCTTTAAAGGGCCTGGTCTAATTGCTAGTGTATAAATATTCCTCAACTAAAGTCTTTTTATCACATGGGGAAAAAGGACATTAGGGCTTTCTATTTCCCCCCACACTTTTATACCCATCATTAATTGATAAGATGTCATCATTTTGTCAAGGTTTCAGTGTTAATATTTTATCTCAGCAGAGGAAGAAGAGGCAAAGGCAGAAGATTGTGAATTCTGATGAAGTGGACCTGAAAGAAAAGGCTCCGTGTTGTTGGTACCTTTTGGGTGATTCAGATGGAGGCTAAAAATAAATCTAAATGTCAGTGATAGATTTTGGCTGGAATAGGTAATGAATTTAAATACTTGCTAAATTGGGCTCTAAAATAATTAGTCTTGAGGGATTCAAATATTCTCGTTCACCTGCTTGGAGATGAGTCCCTCTGACACAATATTCTGCTTGGTTAATTACATTCTTCTTTGGATGTATGTGCATATAATCTAATCTGCTTGCAGACATGCAGATATTGTAAAGTAAATTCTACTGATTTTGGTAAAGTTGATATAAATTGGAGCTGGCAGAAAAGCTCTTTAATTCCTTCATTTCACATTATGGCATCAATACTTATTACGTGAACTGGTTAACTGCTCAGGCTCCCTGTCATCCAGGAATCTTGCTTGAATAAGGCAGACAGCTTTAAATTCTATTTAACAGCTTGTTGCCGTCATTTCAGTGTGTGCACAGCTGCTCCATGCCAGTGCCTTTACTGTCTATGGCTGCTTGATTTGCCGATGGTTTCTAATTTGTGCTTCAAACACCTGCAGCAAACTCCTCAAAGTGTAGTATACTTTAATTATATTTGCTTTGACAGGCAGTGGCGTAACAAGTCTGCTCTGGGCCCAGATGTAAGAAGGTTAACCGGGCCCTGCCTATCACAGTGCACCAAAATGTTCAGTGTCCTCTTCGTTCTGCCGCCCGTTTTCTCTTTTTTTACAGCATCACACTTTCATTGGGGGTGGGTTGGGGGGTAGTGGTAGTTTTGGAGGCAGGCGCATTTGTCCCATTCAAAAATTACACTGCAGAGGAGAAAACAGATCCACAGAGGACGCCATCGCTGTAGCTCTCCACTCTGTGGTGAGCCACTTAGAGCAGCAGCAGAGCTACGCTCGCATGCTTTTTGTGGATTACAGCTCAGCGTTCAACACCATCATCCCGGACATTCTCATCACCAAACTGCACACCCTAGGCCTCCCCCCTCTCACATGTTCCTGGATAAAGGACTTCTTAACCAACCGGCCCCAGACTGTGAGACTAGGCCCCCATCTCTCCTCCACCCGCACACTGAGCACTGGCTCTCCACAGGGCTGTGTGCTGAGTCCCCTCCTGTACTGCCTCTACACCCACGACTGCAGTCCGGCCCACAATAACAACCTCATCGTCAAATTTGCTGACGACACCACAGTGGTCGGACTCATCTCAAGGGGAGACGAGGCAGCCTACAGAGAGGAGGTCCTGAAGCTGACAGCCTGGTGAGAGCCTGCTGACGTACTGTATCACGGTATGGTAT
>VUQK01011177.1:0-10375 GCA_015106715.1 Bujurquina vittata
CGGCATTTAAGTGAGTTCATGTTAAAACTTTGTCGTGTATATTTTTCATCCCTTAAAATCAGGCTTGGCATGAAAGCCTTAAGAGTGAAATCTGTATTATGAGGAGGATGTCAGCCATAATCCCCTCTGTCTGCTTCTTTCTCACTAACTTAGCAGAATAACGCATGTTATAAAGCAGTCAATAGTTGATCAGACACTGACCCACGATCAGTTTCTCAGATATTAAATGTTTTTATGTTGATACATAATTTTACTGACTATTTTAAATGCAGGATGTTTATGTCTGTGTGTACTCATGCATGAGTACATGAGTGTGTACTCATGCCCCTGCATATTTTCTCACATTTGTTTACAAAGACAAAGATTTTTTTTTTCTTTCTAAAGAGACAGATTCCTTTTTATTAACAGATTTGGCTTTTTTCTTATTTTAATATTTCAGTTTCTACAAATAAAATAAAAACAGGAGTTGTAAATGAGACATTTTAAACAAAACTGTCATTAAAATGGTTCCAAGTAAAATAAAATAATTTGTTAAACAAAAAACTTGTCATTTCTTTAAGGGTCAGTGTAACTTATAATAATAATTGTGGAATACGGTGATAACGCGGTATTTTCTGAGACGGTTATCGTACCGTGAAAATCTCATACCGTTGCAACCCTAGTTAGCAGGTATGTTAGCATAGCAGCTGTCACTCTCTCTTTGTGTACACAGAGCCACTGAGGCTTCAGTGAACAGTAGATGGATCAACTGAAGGGCCAGATGCAGCTCTCAGCTCCTGTATTATAAAGTGAATTCAGCATACACAGGGTATCTTTCTGTTCCCCTAACACTGGTGATCAGGATAAACAGCCACTGAATGCGCTCTCAATGTTTATTTCTAAGGCGACAGCTGCACATTAGAGCTCTGACACTTTAAACTGGACCCATTTAAAGATTAAAGGTTACTGTACCGCTTGAGCTTCTCAACAGATCAAAGTGAAATTAGCTTGAGTGATTGAACAGGTATTCTTGGTGTGTGTTCTAACAGCTGCAGTTCCAGCAGAGTAAAAGTGGTTTTAGTAAAGTACAGTTTATTAAGAGGCTGCACATCTAAAATGTATTGCCCCAGCAGAGAATCTCTGTTGCACTTAAAACATGCGGTAAATAAAAGGCTGAAATCGTGGCGCTTCCAGCTGACTTAAAACTGAAACTCTGCACATAGCCGGCTCAGCTGCAGACTCGGTGCCGTTTAAAGGTTTGGGAGTAAAGATTATAATAGAATAGATTATAATATAGAATATAAATAGAATTCAAACACAGGCTCAGTCTATAGACAAGTTTACTATGAGGCCAGCGAGTACAGTGTAGGTGTCCTGTTTTAGGATCATGCATTAATGCTTACTGAGCAATATAATCACTGTAAAACTGTTTGCCGACAACAGAAAGAAAAAAAAAATATCAAAGAATGAAGTTGAGTCATTTTGCGGTGATTTCCTATTTGTTGATCTCTATTGTGGAACCCAACCCTGTTCCAGAGCAGGCAGGTCTACAGCACAAATTACCCTGGTAAGAGGTGAGCCACCTTCTTAGTACAGCTGGGGTTAAACCTGAAGTTACCGAAGCTTCTGAAGGCCTCTGGTGTCAGGCCATTGCTGAATTTTTTTCTCATTTCTTAAGGATATCACTTTCACATAATGCTCATCTGCCGTAGTTTCTTAGACCTGCCACTTCTGCTGTCCTCTACTTGTCCTTGAGGTTTTTATGCTCGACTGATGGGTTAAGTAGCTTAAAAAGCATTCCTCTGAAAATGGTCTGGTAAAAGGACTGCACTGAAAATGACAACAAACAAACTTTGAAAGGCTTTCAGAAATCCTGGAAAATGCAACACCACTTACAAAAATTACAAAGTCTGGTTCCTTGGAAGCAAAATATAAAGAAATGAGGGGTGACTCAAGTGCATGCTTGTATACACTATGTACTGGTAAATAATAATGACCTATTCTGATGTTTTTGTTTTTTAAAGTTTCCTTAGCTTTGGTATTGAACAAAGCTAAGGGAATTAATCTTATGTATAAACCTGTGTGCATTTTGTTATTCTGTGTAACCACTGCTGCCAATCTTAGCCAGGGAACTTTTGCAGAATTTTTTTTTTATCTCACCTCTTTTTTTTCTGGTTTATTAAAAAAGAAAAGAAAAGAAATGAACCATAAAATACAGGGTTAGAAGTCAAAGAGCTAAGTTATCTTCACCAAAAAACACTTGTACTTTGTGGCAGGCAGCCAGAAAAATGACCCACAAACATGGACAAATACATGCATGCAAATGCACGCCCCTGCTTTCCGTGACTATAACAGAGAACCATTTAGTTTTGGGCCTCGGCGTGGAGCCCCTGTTTGCGTGTGCGTACACATTTATTTAACAGTTAGCCTGGATATTACTGGCCTCCTGCCAGGGCAATTACAATGCCCCTTACTGTACACACTGTGGTGTGTACAGTAAGGGGAGTGTAAGGATTTGCTCAGCACTGTGGTTTACAAACCCCACCACAGGCTTAGGAACTACCACACAGACCCCTAAAGGAAATTTCTAATAATAACCAGATGAATGTTCACATAATGTAGCAAAATGAGGCCCAAGCATTCCAACAACTGAGACAGTCAGTGTGCTGGATGCTTTAAAACTAAATGTATTCGTTTCTTCAGTGTGAATCATTTAGAATTGAAAGGTTCATTTACTCCTAATATTATAATAGATAACAAACTGCTATATGAAAAGACTCACATGTGTTTCTGTGCATGTTACAGTTATTTTGAAAGCACTCAACTCTCAGTGGGACTTTTAGGGGAATGCATGCAGTAAAGGAATTCAAGAGCTGGCTCCACCTCTTGTTGCCATTACCTCACACACTAAGTGCCAAGCAACAGGACAGAAAACAATAAATGGAAAAAGTGCTTCAGCGTATCTTCACCAAATGAGGCCAGAGCTGATTGCTTCTTAGTCCCTGAGACATGAAAAGGCCTAAGGTTTAAATGTGTTTGAACAGCAGGGTGTAGCACAGGAAAAATACACCTATATTAAACATATTTCATCATCACTGCTAACCTCAGGTCACCGTGTGGTAGCACATTAGTGCTGTAACGTATATGGCCTGAACACTACAACTAATCTGTTTACATCAGTGTACCGTGACACAAACTAGATTTCCTCCAACACCGCCTCACATCGCTGAAAGGCCCTGTGACTGACAAATACTTGAGTTACGTGAAGCCTGGCATGCAGACGGACACAGTAACACAAGCGCCACAAAGAGCACTGAGAACCGGTTTGACAAAGCTTTCAATGGTGCCTTTTCTTTAAACTGAGGAACAGCAGCTGACGAGGCTGCTGGGTGACCAAGTCATGACGTGATATTTCTTGAATGCTGGTGACAGTTTCCAATCCTATACACCTGCAACAGAATTTGTCTTCCTGCCTTTTCACAACTCTGTTTTCCTAATGATTGCAGTGTACACAGCAGTGAACTTGAAGCAGGCTGCTTAAAACCATCAGTTTAAGACATTTTTATATTTTGTTGCTTTGTTATTCTCTGTAAAGTCAAAGTCAGCAGATGATCAAGACGGTTACTTGCAAATGTGTGCAGAAAACAGTTGTATTGTTCTGCATTACTGGGTATTACTTCCCTTTTTTTGGTAAAAAGGGCATCCAGTCATTTAGCTCATCTATGAATTTATATCGTATTTCAAGCCTTCTTCAAACTATAAATCACTATTTGAATAATCAGGTTTTGAAATAAACTTTGGGAGCGAACACCAAAAATCCCACAGTCTGGACTCTGAAATGTGACCTGTGGCTGCTTCCTCTTCACCAAACTGTGTTTAAACACTGGTCACAGAGTCAGACACATTAAGATGTCACCAAAACTGTGTTGGGCATTTTACTTTTACGTCTGAATCTTTAGATGTTTACATTCAACTTCCACAAAGTGAAGGCTGAGCTCAGCCAACTACCAAAACCATATATAGTGAAGGTCAGCCATTTCATCATCTCATTAGAAGAGACTGTTCCTTCATATACTCTATAGGTGTGTGTGTGTGTGCGTGCGTGTGTGTGGACTGTGACAAGAAGGCCGCCTTTGAATACTCGTGTAATCGGGACGCACTGGAACTCCGCACTGACAGCCAGCAGATAACAGGAAACGATTAAGAATTAAGAATAAGTCCTTAAAAACACAACACACAAGTGGTGTGTTGATTTCTACATCAAAGTTATACTGACTGAGGTGGGGGTGCGAGGAAAAAAAAAAAGATGGCTGAGCAAATTCAAACACGAGCCCAAAAACATCCACACGGACCCGCGCCCACTCCACCCAAAACCCCCGCGTCACGACGCAGCGCGTCCGCTATCACCAAATCTCTCCCCTTCACCATAAATCGTGTCTAACAGGTACGGGAAGAAACATGGCAGCGTGACAACATCTTACCAAATTAAGAGACGTCAACCTCTTCGGTGGTCCTTACTCCCAGAGAGGGGGAAAGCGAAATCCTCCCGCTGTCGGTCAGCCTTAAACGCTCCGCGCCGCTTTGGTTAGAGATCTGATGCGGGCTCTGTTGATATTCAGAGCAGCAGTGAAGCAGCTGTGAAAAGTTTTTTCCTGGAACCGTGGAAGCAGCAGGGTGGAGTCCGGAGGAATCTGTCACACACCCACCCACAACGCGCGCAGCCAGGCCCGAAAGGCGCTGACTCATTTTGAGCAGGAGCGCTCTCACGTTACTCAATAAAGATGGATCCCTGCTACACGCAGGCGCTGCCGCCAGCGTGCATGTCTCCACACTGAGCACAGTTTAAATCACTCTTTTTATTATTTTTGCACTCCACTTTTACAAAGTGAGGTAAACAAGCCCGTGAAGTGTACCGACTGATGCAGGGCTCAGATTCAGCATGAAATACCTTTTATGTGCTCACTCTGCTTATTAACCTATTCACAATTTAACACGAGGAAGGTTTAAGGAAACTAGCAACAGTCCTCCAGGCGTTCTGAAGGTCTTCCAGACTCTGCGCATTGGCTGCTTTTTTCGCTAATTTTCAGTCCCTGATCCTGACCATTAACAGAGGGCTCTTTTAATCTATGTCAAGGAAGTTAACATTGACCTATGAATCATTAAAACATTTAAAAAAAAAGGAAAAAACTCAAGAGATAAATCAGGAACCAGTTTTAAATTGATTGAATGTGTGAAAGATAGCACAGTCTGACAGGCACAAAGTAGCATGTTTGCAGCAACAAAGTGATTCTCAAAGAGTGAATGGCAGAATTTTTTGTACATCTCTGCATAGTGTGTAGTTTGTCCTTAAGAGTGCGTGACCTGTTGGCATATGGAGCTCCACTGTCAGATGTTTGCTCGTACAATATGCGATGAGTTGGAACAGAAACTAATTTGGCTGTAGGTCAACCATCACTGAGCTGATCAAACAAGAGGCACAACTTCCCCAACCACGCACCATTCATGTGCAGTTGTCTTCATCCATTCAGTGGTTGTTACGGCGCGGCCGTGTGCAAGTGGATGTTTGTGGGGTTGTGGGCTGTGTCATCTTTGAAGATTTGTTGGAAGGCTCTTCATTGAACTGCAGTACACTGAAACTTAATAACCATTCAGCCTAGATAGAAGCACATTGCTAAAGATAATATAGTATTTCTAGAAATTCATGAATGATAAAAGTTTAAAATTAAAGATCTGCAACACCCTGTAGAGCTTTGCCCAATGAATACTCATACAAAGTCACAAAAGAACTGGCTGATTCAAAGATGTTTGCACTTTTTGCTTCCCATATAATCAAGTGCTAGAAATTACAAGTCTTTCTTTTTTTTGCTATTATTCTTATAATTCAACCACAAAGCAAAAAGTGGAAACCTAATATCACGTAGCAGCTGAATGTGCACGATTGCTTTGTCAGATGTAAAACCCAGCATGGCAATGTGGCCACTACAGTTGAGAGCATCTAAGCTGCAGAACAAGTATTTTTCAAATCCGACTAAAGATATTTTTGTCATCAAACATTATAGACTGAGGAGGGAATTTAGCAAAATGCTGATGGAGTATTGGATCAGCTCCGCTGTCAGACCGGAGCACACCATCTTAAACTGAACTGATGTTGGGAACTTCACTCTCTCAGCTGAAAGCACCTCAGCACCTTCCTTCCCTGGAAGATTCATTTTTGGCAACTGCTCTAAGCAAAGAGGTGTCACTCTGTGAACACAAAATATTACAACATACTGAAATGTTTGTTTTTTTTTTATTTCATGACAAAAACATGATTTTTTAAAAATAAGACTTGGATACATCTGAGGTAAACAGCACAAGCCAGAAGAAGACTGACTTCCTTTTATGAAAGCACACAAAAATAGCCAGAATTACATCTTATTCCGACTGTACCTTCTTATTTGTCATGGTGAAATTTCAATTCATAATTGCAAAAAAACTCTCGCACGCACACACTGTAAGCGGATCGTGTGAATCCGCACTTGCAGTATTGTAATTTGTCACAATCATGTCACACATATTTGAGGACAAGCTTCTTGGTGAGAGTGTATTTGGGCTGTGGCATTTGTTTATATTCTCTAAAATCTCCTTTGCTGACCTCCCTGTTCACACGTGTCAGGACAGTGAGGATATCATCCATCTCCTGGCTGCAAGGAAAACATCAGCGTTACTAAAGACACATCTGGGATATTTGGAACATTTAAAAACACCCCGCTCACATCGACCACACTCCTGAAAACACCAAAAGCAAACAGAGAGATTTTATGCATTTGATTCCTCTTTAATGACTTTGAAGCCTCTGAAAATGGGGGCCTATGTATAAAAGTAGCTGTAATTTCAGTTAATGCAATACTTTTGTTCAACCACTCAAACTATTCTGCATCACAGTTGTTTGGCTGAAAGTCGACTGGGGTGGCGTACAGAAGCACAACTATAAAATTTGTGTTTCTGTCCAAAAATCCATAGACCCAGCTGTATGTAATAGAGCTTACATTTTTTTAAAAAAAAATCTACTTTGTAGGAACTTTGGCACTATGACCTTCCTATATGACACAGGCAGTGTGGTCAAGGGTGGTTTGAAAGCTGTGTCAAAAAGAAACTAAATGTTTTAACTCACCTTTCTGCTGAACTTATCAGCTGCCTGCACAGCTCCTGGATGTAGATGGATCCTGTGGCTGTGTTTCGAAATGACTTGCACTCTTCCACGGTGGCCATGCCCATCAGAAAGTCTGCTTGTGAAGGCACCGCCTCGTCATATGGAGAAACTGTGTCTGTCTCTATCCCTCCTTGATTTTTATTTTCATCCTCCTTTGGCATTGGGATGCCGGGACAGAATCCTCTCTGGTACTGATCACCCTGGCAGGCTTGAATGAAGAAGAGTTTGGGCTTCCCTGCCAAGGTCTGGGCTCTTCCACTTGTAAAGGGGAATGTCAGATCTTTCAGGAACACTTTTTCCCCATCTGTGCCAAAGACACATCCCCTTTCTCCATGGGAAAGCACACACACCACCTTAGAGCAGAGGCAGACATATATTTTATTATCCGTTATACTAACACTGTTTCTAACGCTTTAAATGTACCTGCTGTTACAATCAGAGAAACATGTGGGTAAAACATTCTCAGCTGTAAACACTACATGGTGACAGTTTGAGAAATGTGCTGATCCTTGCTAACAGCTTCATGAGAAGACTTGTACTGCATTTTTATTCTCATATACTGTACATGACACATGACAATGGTGCCAAAGAGGGTATTCCAAACTGCCAAAGTAAGTGTATCTAATATAGTACATACAGTAGTGCAACTCTTAAGGTTTAAAAATCTACTCACCAAGGCATCATCATTCACAAAATCCCTCCTGCTAAGGTTTCTTATTTTCTCTATCATGCCTGCTGCAGTCAGGTCTTTGTGTATCTCCACTTTAAAGCCTAAGCGTGTGAACAGTGTGTTCAGAGCATCTGTGTCACATAGAAACAAAAGAAGATATGTCAGCAGGCTGCATGGTGACCTGTCATTTATACACAAACCAGGTCATGTGACTGTTTAAAGACAAGAACCATACCTGCATCCATCTGAGTTCCTCTTCGAATTATCAGTTCTGATCCTGTGAAGATTTCATTGTTGAAGACCACACACAAACCACGAGGGTTATGAGTCAGAGTGTAGTATTCTGACTGCAGGACACAAACAAACAGACCAGTCATAAATGTTACTGTTCTGACCAAAGAATGAATGAAAGCACGAGAGTCTGTGAGTGGACTACCTGATCAGGATGGGAGGGGGGCCGTGGAGAGGTGGGCGGTGGGCCCGGTTGTGCATCAGAGTAAATACTCTGCGGTTCATCTGAAAAACAAAAGAATAATGCAAACATGAGTATGATATAATAAAAAAACAAAACATTAAAAACCATGAGAGTGAGTACAGGAAGAAAGAAAGAGATACTTACAGCTGGGCTGAGTTTCGGTGATGGGCAGGCGCTCAGAGGTCCTCTGTGGGAACAAAACAGTAACAAAAGTCATCAAACTGACACGCTGCAGCCCTAACTGCTTTTCAGAAACACACATTTAAAGACGCACATATACCTGGTTATCCAGAGGAAATGAGAGCTCTTGCTGCTGGGAGACCCCTAAAAATATTATAATAATTTGATGAAATACACAGAAAAACGTAACTTCAGGTATGCATGTGCTTGCATAACGAAGTGAATCTCATACTTTTTGTGTATCTCTGCACAATGTTTGCCAGTTCACAATCCAACGGTTGCAGTACTTCATGCAACATATTTACATCTGTGTCTGATATTAAATCTGACTTTTCCATTTCTGCAAACACATCCAGCGTTGTCTGAAATTACCAGAGTAGACATTTTTAGTTCACAGAGGCTCTGTATACATATAGCAATTCATACAGGCGCAAAAAAGAAATCAATTTTACTTCAATACAGGAAGGTTGTAGTTGAAGACATGCAGACAGTCATTGTTAATCAGACCCTGAGCACAGCTAAAGATGGCCACAAGAGTGTGTCCACCCCAAATAAGTGGCTCATGCTTAATGTGGGTCATTTCTGCTGCCACCAAATCCACCATTTGATTTCCATTTGCATCAAATACAAAGGAAAAGTTACACTGGGGGGGGGGTCCTGAGCTGCAGCCATACCAAGAATAATATTTCATAGGGAAATAAAAAACAAAATCCAATATCACAGATTTTAAAATCTCCAAATATCAGTGTCGGCCCTAAATAGCCTGTATCTGCTGGGCTCTAATACATTAAAAAAAAAAAAATACAAATCTGAAGACTCTGACAATCAGTTGTTTGGTTGTTTGTTTCAACAGACTATTTGGTAAACTATGCGTTTCTATACGACTGATCTCAACTTGGCACTGATTGGACTTGGATGGCTTGAATTTCCAGTTGACTATGCTTTGAAATTGTCAGCTGTGCTGCTAGTGCTTAAGGTTCAGTATAAAGCTTTTCACTCAAAAACAGGAATAGAAAATGAACTTGTGTGTTCTCACCCGGCACATTTCCAGTTGTCTCTTACCCACCCTGTCGGTCAGTTGAAACTTCAGCGTATCAAGATTCTTTTGAGTCAAATCATCATATATACGAAACAGCATCTTCCTGATGGTCAGGGCAAAAGAGTAACAAAACTGACAGAGAAAACCTTTTTGGTATTACTACTATTGCTGTATGCACGCTGTATTATTAAAGTACAAATCTGAATGCCTTTACCTGTAGTCTGAAAGGACAGGAGTAACATCTGTTTGGTTTGATGGTTTGCTGTCTGTCTCCAGGACCCTGAGGAGGTCTGCTCGATGGATGGTGTGGAGCAGCTCCTTGAGGAACACATCATTCAGCACACCCTTTTCCTCTAATCTCAAGAACAGTTCTCTGGCATCCTTAATCTGCAGGAGAAAAAAATAAACTCTTTAGAAAATCTACATCTGAGCCTGAATCTCTCTAGGGCAACACACTGTCAGTCTATCCAGGAATACATGCTGATAAAACAAGTGCAAATAGAAGTAGAAAATATGTGGCGCTCACCCCCTCCAGACGTTTCCTGGGGACAACATCACGACATAAGAAGCAAAGTTCTGCCACTTCAGAAGAGCCTAGGTCCTCATCTATGCGGGACAACGTCAGCCTGTCCATTATGGCCTGGTCCTGAGCTCACAGCAAGGTGGAGCTTTTATTGCTACCAGAAAAAAAGTGTGCATGTGTTGAAGGAGCCAAAACGAAAGTATGCAAAACATCATGTGTCACAAACAAGCAACTCCAAATGAAGATCACAGCTAGAATGCTAACAAAGTAATAATAGTATCACACCATACGGCCATTATTGCCCTAAAAGCACATCT
>VUQK01011178.1:9713-37582 GCA_015106715.1 Bujurquina vittata
TTATATGAAAAAATAAAATCCAAAAAAAAAGAAAAAAAAAAAAAAAAAAAAAGAAGTCAGGATGAGGGCAAATCACAGCACTGTATCATGGTTTAAGGAGCGTAATTGCACCAATTTTGTTATATGATAGAGAGTAACAGAAGAAATACTGTGATAACCTGGATGTTTTATGTGCTTTCTGTTTTTTCACTAGAGAAAAGAAGCAGTACATTGTGGGTAAACCTTCAAGGGTCATTTTAGAATATGGGGTAAGTGGTTAGTCAAGTTATAGCATATGAAAGGTCTACTTTTATGTGGATGTTTAAGAAGAAAAACAGCTAGAAGACCTAATTTCTGCTCAACGGGGCAATATTGGCTTCTGAGGCCACACTCTTGATTAGTTTTTCTACAGAGGAATCTTACAGCAGTTGAAATTTTTATGGTGTATAGTTTAAGTAGAACACTTTCCTCTACAGACATTAAATGTTTACTTGTCCAAAAAAGAAAAAAAAAAGATAAATGCATAGTGAAAATTGCTAAGAAGGTTGTTGTGTGCTTTTTTCTAATTTAGGATGTGGTTATGGTGTTGCTGTGCTTGGTGTTTAACCCAGAGCTCCAGGTATGCTTAGAATAACCTTTATCAGATGATCTTCAGAAGTGCATGCTGTGCAAGATGCTATCAGCATAGCTTTCCTGTTTGGTTGTTAGAGTGACTAACACTAAAACCACTGGTGGGCCAAGAGGGGTAATGCTAATATGATTTTTAAAATAATGTTCAGTTCAGTTTGATGGTGCTATGGGGAAAGTGCGAGTTTTATTTCAACCCCTGAAGAAGCTAGAAGGAGGAGAAATTGGGGGGGGGGGTAAGAGTGGGGGGGGGAAGGCCATGTCTGGGGCATCAATCACTACTGGGAGTAGTCAGTTGCCAAAGCCAGGAAAGTGTAGGACCAAGAAAACTAAACAGACTAATATCCGAAAATCTCTTTTTTTTTTGAAAAATGTCAGCCGAATGGTGTCCAAATCTGAATTGGAAATCATTCTTCATGCTTTTGTCTCCTCACGATTGGACTACTGTTATTTGCTGCACATTGTTCTCAATAAGTCATCTTTGGCTCACCTGCAGTTGGCTCAAAATGCAGCTGTGAGGCAACCTAATGTTGCCTAAATGGTCTCATGTGACACGTATTTTTTCACCTTGCGCTGCCATAAAGTTCAGACTTCAGTTTAACTTGGTGATCACGTTCAGAGCTCTGCATGGTCAAATGCCATTAGCGAGCGACATTGGTGAGCATTCACACCCATACATAATGTACAGACCTTTGAGGTCTTCTGACCAAAATGTGCTGCTGAACTGAAAACTGAAGGAGAATTACACCTGAGATCTTTGGACTCTATTGAATCTTTAAAGTAGCAGCTCAAGACTTATTTGTACGGGCTTTCTTTTAACTAATGGTTTATGTGTTTTTTATTGTGTATTACCATTTTTCCTTTGTTTGTGACGCACTGCGATTTTATTGATAAATAATTTGTACTTGCTTTTACTTACTATATTCCATTTTTATTTTAGTCAAGTAATTTATGCAAATAAAATTGATCATCTTTCACAGATTATGATTGAAATTTTTTAAGCTCTTGAAAATATGAATCAATTAAGTTAGATCAATCAGTCATGAAGTTGATTTTGCATTTTCAATTTGTGTTGCTTCTTCAAAGCCCTCTACTTCATAAGATACATCTTCCTCTTGAGTAAAGTTGCAGTGTTCTCATGTTCTGCTGTGTGTTCCCTCTCTGCCAGCTGCAATGGTGTCTTCCCCATATTATTTTTAGCCTGCAGATTGGCTTTATTCCTTTGTTCTATATCCCCAGCTTGCCCCCAGCTTACAAGTATTTTCACAACCTTGTGGTGTCCACCACGTGCAGCACAGTGCAGAGGTGTGTCTTTGCAGTGATCTGTAGCATTTATCTTTGCCCCAGCCTCCAGGAGCAGCACAACTACACTATCATGCCCCTTCTCAGCTGCAGCATGAAGTGGTGTTTTCCTCCACACATTCCTGTCTTCAGTCCCTTTGTTGGGGAGTGCCTGAAGAAGGGCTGAAACCATGCTCGCATGCCCGGCAGCTGCTGCGTAATGCAGAGGCGTGGAGCCATCCATGTCTCTAGCGCCAGCGTTTGCCTTGTAGGAAAGCAGTGAAGTCACCATGTCTACTTTTCCCTCCATAGCAGCCAAGTGGAGGGGAGTTATTTTCTCATTATCAGTGATGTTTGGGTTGGCTTTGGCTGACAGAAGCAAATCCACCACGCAGCTATTTCCCTGTGAAGAGGCTGCCCAGTGCAGCGCTGTCCTCCCCAGCCGGTCTTTGATTCCAGGTTCTGCCGTATTCTGAAGAAGTTGGATCACTGTGTCTGCATGACCCTGCCAGCTAGCTATATGCAGAGGGGTCAGACTGTCCTGGCCTACTGCATCTACCTATAGTAATGACAAACAGCTTTGCATAAATGTACTGAAAAATTGTAGAACTGACAACTGTTTATGCTTTGACAATTACCTGTGCTCCATGGTTTAGCAACAGATCAATAATGTCAGACCTGTTACACTGAACTGCCAGGTGGAGAGGGGTATAGCCTTTAACTCCCTTAATGTTTGGGTCCAGTCCTTTTTCCAACAGTGTCTGCACTATGGGTATGCTACCACTGCGGGCAGCCAAGTGCAATGCTGAGGAGAGGTCGGACAAGGTGACATCCAGTTTTGCATTTTTTGCTATGAGAACACTGAAATGAAAAAGTACAGTACAGAAAAGGACACTTAAAATATATGCCTATAGTCTTCAATTCAGTTCAATTCAATTCAATTTTAGCTATATATCACCACATCACAACAAACAGTTGTCTCAAGGAGCTTAAAATATGTACAAGACAAAGTGGCATATACAAAATTCTAACAAAAAACTATCAACAAAAACTACAACAAAATAAATGTTTGATGTTTTGTCTAAAACTGGAGAACAACATGTTTTTTCAGATCTAAAATGGTCAGATGTAACACCTAAATTTCAGACATTTGATTAAACTTTCGATGATAATGAACCACAGTTATTGATCACAGAGGGAACAAAGAAACTGGGGACAAGAAAAGAGAGAAAACCTTTGGGGAAATGCTCTCAGTATGCTATATTTATATTTACTGGATTCCTTGAGTGTGAATATCTAGAGGGACCACTTCAATATCACTGAATTCATGTTGAAAGACGTCACCTGAAGACTTCTTTGTGGCCCAGCTCAGTTGACAGCAGGAGAGGCGTATATCTGTGATTGTCACGCGTGTTCACGTCTGCTCCGCTGCCTATCAGCGCCCTCACCGCTCCATCAAAGTTCTGTCTAACAGCAGCAAAGAGAGCAGAGCCCAGGGCTTTTTTGCTCAGGACTCCTCTGGCATTAGCTGTGGTTTGAACACAACTGACTGTGAGCTTATTTTGCAGGTTTATGCTGTATTTGTGTATGATTACCATCTCAAAAAAAAAAAGAACTAATAAATCAACATAAAACGCAAACTGGAAAGACTCACCGAGCAACAGCTGGAGAACTGATTCTTGATGGAGATTAATAGCTTCATTTATGATATCATAGTCAACTTTAGCCCCTGCATTGAGAAGGACAGTTATTGTTTTTTCATTGTTATTCTTGACTGCATAAAACAGAGCTGCTTTTTTATGGCTATTTAAGGCATTAACAGCGGCCCCGCTCTTCAGCAGAAACTCAACCAGCCTCCAGTTATCCTCCATGGCAGCCATGTGCAGAAACATGTTCTCTCTGTGACTCTCAGACTGCTTGGCCTCCTCCTCCACCAAGACTTTTACAGAATTCAGGTGCTCATTTTCTGCTGCCAGGTGGATGGGACTTTTGCCTTTCAAATCCAGAATGTTTATAGGAGCCCCAGCCTTCACTAGGGCTGTCGTGATCTCAGTGTGCCCCCTCCTGGCTGCTCTGTGAAGAGCTGTGTGGCCAGTGTCATTCTGGTGGTCCAGTCTGGCTCCTTTACGAATCAAGAGCTCAACGATGGATAAATGGCCATTTTCTGCAGCTACGTGTAATAGAGTCTCATTGGGGGGATTGACGGTGTTGATATCACTGTCTTTTAACAGCTCTTCCAGTAATGAGAGATCCCCTTTTCTAGCAGCCGTGTAAATGGGGCTTTCTGATTCACTTTGTGCTGTGGTATACTCTGATTTTTCAAGCACTGTGGTACTTTTTCCATTCTTTTTAATGTTAGATCTCTTCTTAAGGTTGGATTGAGTTGTCAGCATTGACATTTTTTGATCTGTTATTATATCCCCCCACTCCCAGTCTCTCTCCAGCAAATACCCACTCAGTTGTCTCCTGTTATCTTGAATATGCGCGCTCACACTCCCCACATAGGTCTTGATTCGCTGGTAAAGTTCAGGTTCTGCCATCATAAGACACGGGTGGAAGAATTTCCGACATGCTCGTTCACCTCTGGCCTCAAGGATGTCAAGGACCCTGGAGTTCTGATCTTTATGTGTACTGATGGACAAAACAATCGATCTCTTTGCTGCCGTCACGATCCCTTCTGCAACGAGCAGATCCAGGAGGTCCTCGGTACGTGAGATGCCATAAACCAGATCCCTCCTCTTTGTCCGGATCACATCCACTGCATAAGGGTTCTTGCTGTTTGATGTTACAAGGCTTTCAAAACCCCTGAGTTTACTCCACATTTTAAATTTGCTGCTAAATGAATAGTTGTTCCTTCAGCCCTCGTGTTCTGCAGGTCATTGTTAGAATTGGCTGTTCTGATTTGTGTTTGTTTATTTTATACCATATTGCTAAGTGAAATATCTCACCCTAGCAACTAAAGCCTTTCACCATACAGATCCGGCTGGTTCAGACTGCCCTTTGTGCGACTGTGTCATCAACTATTTTTCATTATTTTCAGTGAATTTTTTTATATACTAATAGCACTTCCATCTTCAATCACTGTGAAATTATTTATGTCATTTGAATTACTGAAAGGTGAACAGTAACAGTTGTTTAAAAATAGCATTGCTTTTGTGTGTGTGTGTGAGAGAGATACAGAAGATAGAGATGTGTGGGGAGAAGAAAGATAAGCAATTCTTCTTAATGGCTGAATCACTCTTAGCCTAAAGATCAAAATCAGTTTGACATATAACAATGAAAACTTTTGATTTCTGTTTGTCATTTGTTGAAGAGATAAAGACCTATTAATAACTTTCATAAGTAAAATTAGCAGTAGGTCTAAACACTCTTAAAAAAAAGTCCCCCAATAAAAGTAGACTGAGACTTTATACAATAGTATTATTACAGCATAAATCATGCTGTCATGAAGCAGCATGATTTATAAAAATGAATTGATTTTATTTTATAGATTAAATGTGTGAATTAGAGGCTCTAGATCAGGGATCCTCACATCCAGGCCTCAAGAGCCGGTGTCCTGCAGGTTTTAGATGTGTCCCTGATCCAACACATCTGAATCAAATGGCTGAATTACCTCCTCAGTATGCAGTCAAGTTCTTCAGAGTCCTGCTAATGACTTCTATATTTGACTCAGGTGTATTGAAGCAGAGACACATCTTAAACCTGCAGGACACTGACTCTCGAGGCCTGGATGTGAGGATCCCTGCTCCAGAGTGTGACTAAGGGAGGAGCTGAAAGTAGCCCTCAGATGCCTGAAGACACCTTTTGGGTGAGAGGTGAAATGTTTTCAAGAAACTTGAAGCTCAAACTGCAGAGATTCCCATGACCTGGATGACTGAGAACCTACACAGACATGTTTCTGGCAATTATACACATTAATGTGCCATACGGGAGGAGTTTGACTACCTGTGCCACCTCTGTAGGGACCAGGTATTGCCTCATGCGACCAGTAGTGACACTGACCCTAGCCAAATGCAAAACTGGTGCAAAAAAACAGTCAAAAAAGATGAGGAGAGAAAAAGTGTAACTCCTGTTTTGGAGTTTGTCTCATAGTTGCCTTTCTATGGCACCTCTTGTTAATTTAATTAACACCAATGCAGCTGAAACTGATTAACAACCCCTTAACTGACCAGATCAATATCCCAAAAGTTTAATGCTGGAGGTCATTTTAAAAATGACCTTCAATGCTATACTATTTTGTAAGTTTTCCTTTATTTTTTTGAGCAATGTCCATTTCCCTTGTAAATGTAGTGAAGTTTAGGAATATAAAGTTTATATAGCCAAGCAGGTAGAAACAAAAAACTTTATTTTCCTTGTATTATAATTTATGTGGGCTATTTGTGAACTAAAGAAAGTTCCTTTTTATTATTGTGATCTCCCTTATGTTTGACCTCAAGAAGCCTACTTTCCATTGCAGTCTTTTGATGGATTTGGCTTGTTTTATTACGTCCAATCTCTTCTTACTTCTCAGACTGAGAAGTAAGAAGAGATTGCTTCTCAGGGTTCTCTGTATTATGCAAAGAGGAGATTATGGAGTCAGTCGATTCACTTCCCGTAACACACGCCTCCTCGGCAGTGACGTAGGTCTTCCGAGCTTTCCCTCTCCTTATATGGCAGGAAAGGGCACCGCTTTCCGGAATGATGTCACAGTGCTCCAAGTTTGAGAAATCAGAGCGGATTTGTGGAGAAATCGGGATTCCCATCGAAAATCAAAGGCGAAGGTGGGGGGTAAGGTCATTGAGAAAGACATTGCTCCCACAGATCACTCAGCAGAGAGAGTCTCTATTCAGCTCCAGTAAGGAAAAAACAAGAAACACAACAACAATAAAAACATATGTACCAGCTGAATTCTAACACGTTCACACTACTGATTATTTTATGAGCACATTGTTTATGTATATACCTAGAATAAAAAGCAAACAAAAAAAATCACGAAATAAAGGCTATAAAAGAAAGGGAAAATATCATATTTTGTAAGCTTTAAGCCTCACGCTGTATCATGGACTTCACCGGGTTTTCTTTTTGATGTCTGTATTAATACAAACACAAAGTAATCACTGATGAACCGACATAACAGAACGGCTCCATGAAGATTTCGAGAAAACAGCGCTTTGGTCCATGTCTCCGGTTATTTGCCTTAGTGTGTTTTGCCCTCTAGTGTTTCATTACGAGCAGCACACGCTGGAGTCCTGTAACGTTTGAAGGTCCCTTCATGAGCCTGTAGGCATCCCTGAGCTGTCCCGGCACATGCACCTGCTGTGTAAGCACGAATGAAGCGCACTTTTGGGTTTAGTAAGAATATTGAGATACTTTTTTATTTATTGCAAACTTCTTTACATACAGGTACACTAAACTGCTGTGCTGTAAACAAATGATGAGAATATACTTTGAGACACTGATACTAGCTCCAAGCTTGTATTTTTGGCTTTCTTTGTTTTGTTTTTTGTGGTTGAAAACATCATCACAAACGCGATTCACATTTATTATTGTTATTGTTTGTTCCTTTAGCTGCTTGTGAAAGTATACTATATGATGACTGTAATAAAGGACTTACTATATATACATAAATAATCCCCCAGATCACAGTGGTCTTTTGAAATGTTGAATGTGTGCCATACAGAGGTTTGCAATACTGAACCTAAGGCTCCTTTTTTTCTTAAACCTACAACAGGACAGGATGTAGTGTTGAAGAACTGAATGGCGTAATAGCAGGGAAGAAGTTACTTATTAAATCAGTGCCAGATGGTTGCTCACCTTAGCCTATTGTGATTGTTACACGATGTGAAAAAGTTACTTATTGCTCAAAGCAGTGGAAGATATTGTAGAGTAGTTACACTCTTTTTCTGGGCCTGTGTGAGCTGAGACACAAAGTGGAGATCTCAAACTCTACAACCCCAATTTGCAGAATTGGCCTCCATCAGGAGTAAAGGAGCCTGGTCTGTCAGCTCAAACACAATCACTCAGCTCCGATCAATACCAGCGCTAATGGAATTTAGCTTGAGGTACTCTGAACTAGCAATTCTTACAACATGTTGCAACATGTTTTATTGTTTGAGTTCTTCAGTGGCACACCCACTTTGTTAATGTCACGCTCTTTACAAGTACACAGAGGCAGAGATGTTTCATTTTATCTGGTTTATTTTCTTAAATATTGATTAATTTCTTAAGTGCTCAGAAAACAAACATAAAAAAAATTATGCAGTATTTTATTACAAATGGTAAACATAAGTACTCCAAGTTGATCTTATATACATATAACAATGAGTGAAACCCCATTAACAACTTTAGAAAAAAACAAGTAAATCTTGAAGCTTTTCTAACTCAATTTCTTACAATTAAGAAAAAAAATGTACTTTGTACTGAAACTCATAAGTCAGACAGCATTTGTTGCAACTTTTCAGCCGTTTAGAGCTGACCAACACACCCAAAATTGAAGCCATTAATTATGGCTACAGCAAGAAAAGTCTGTATTGCATGTGTGTATGTGTGCGTCTGTGTTTTTTTTAATCCGCTAATACTGAACTTTTCCTCTGATGGTCATGATGAAGTCCATGCAGGGCTGGGTGTAAATCAAGAAAACTTCAGTCCTGTCAAGAAAAAGCAGCATGAAACAGAAACAGGAGGGTTTTCTGCTGCTATGTCCCTTCTGGTTCATGGCTATTGTCACAGTCCCGAGCCCATCTCTAGGACGCGCCACCGGGGAGCGCGTGGCACAGTTACTTTGGTACAGCCCCCGGTCCCGCCAGCGTCGCGCCACATCATCCCAAATCCCGACACGACTTCGGAAGGCGCAGACGCTCACTGTCACAGGAAGCGTCCTATTCTTTCAACTACAGTCTTTTCTCTCTCCGCCGCCGCTGACACCACCTCAGAAGGTCTGAAGTTGCTGCGTTAACATGAGCTGGCACCCGCTGTTTACGTGGTTCATCACCTTCTGCTTCAGCTGGGCCACCTGCTCGCGCAACATGTTGGCGGTGGATGCGAGCTCGGAGTTCTGTGACTTTAGGGTCTTCACTTTATCCTCCAGCCTCGAGATCCTCTCCAGCTTCCTTTTCCGGCATTTGGAGGCAGCGATGCGGTTCCTCATCCGCTTTCTCTCAGCCTTGATGCGCTCCTGGCTCTCCATGTCGATTGGGGAGAGAGGAGGGGTCTCCCCTGGCATCTCGGGCACGGTCTGGGGCTCTTCTTTGAGCGCAGTGAGCCGGGGGAGCTGGGCGGAGGAAGGCTGGCCGTAGATGGGAAGCTGAGGCGGGGCAGCAGGGAAGGACATAGTGGGGGCTGAGGTGGTGTAGTTTGGTGCCGATACGGTGCTGATGGCTGGGTTGAAAGTGTTCAAGTCCTCATAAACCGGCGACTCCGAGCGCATGGCAGCACTGTTATTGTACACCGTGGCACCGGCAACAGATGAAACAGGCGGCAGGGTAGAGTTGACACTTGTCGGTGGAGTCGAGGTGACACTCACGTTTGCTGGGGCCGGCATGTTCTGGTGGTGGAGCTCAGCCAGGGCGCGCACAAATCCCTCCGCGAACCCTTCCTGCTCGTCAGTGACATTCTTGGGGCACAGGAACTGGGTCGGGGTCGGCGTGGTGGTGATGAGTCCGTTGCTGGACTGGATGATGAGCCTCTCCAGCTCCGGAGAGGCCAGCTTCAGCAAACCCACGTCGGGTGAGGTGAGGATGTCACCGGCTTTGGCGCGGAGGTGAGGTTTCAGAGCGCTCGCTGGGTCGGAGAGGTTCAGTGTCATGTTGTGTTTCAGTGCTTTGGGGTTGCTGTATCCGTAGCCGGCGTTCTCGTGCTGGGAGAAAGCGTTGAGTGAGTCGTCATAGAAAGTAGTTTCCATCTTGGTATACATAGAAGAAAACCAAAAACAAACGTAGCTACACAGTCTTCTACAAAAACAACTTCTCGTCCCCCCTTCTCTTCTTCCTGGTAACTGATGAAAACACTGGTTTCCAACCGTCCGCTCTGTGCGTAAAAACTTCCAAACTTTGAGTGCGCACTTTTCTTGACACAGGAATCAGAACTTACTTCTTTCACCAAGCGATGGTCTGTTGTTCAGTGTTGAGTTGAAACAGTTCACAAAGCTTTTGCCAAAGTATCCAGACTTGTATTGAGTCCGTGAATGAAAAGCGCCGAGGCTCTAAGTTTTCCTGTCAAACACTGAGCGTGCCCGGTGCGCTCTCTGCCTGTATATGTGTATACTCTGAGCCGTCCAGCGTGGAGGCAAACCTTATCTGCTGCCGCTGCCTCTCTAAAAATAACCATGATGTCATGAAGGGGCTCTCCCATTGGCTGGAGGGCGTGTCTCGTAGGCGGGGCTAAGGCCGCCGATAAGGCGCGTTGCCTAGACGACCACCACCCAGAAGATTCTTAATCTCGCGGTGGATTGTGGGATGAGGTAATGCTGTATAGCAGAACGTAAGCGCGCTGCATTGTGGGATGACGTATTGTTTTTGAATATTCGGTTACCCGCTTTACTGTCAGTGGCGGGACAGCCGGTGATCAGGGCAACACATCCAGACCTCAGTCATTCTTATTATACAGACCAAATACTAACTTTTGCTGTTACTTTTATTTATTATCCTTTTTATTTGCTTAAACGTTCTGTGCACAAAGAAGTTTTTAATTTAATTATAATCGGGATAAAGTAAAAGGAAATCACAGTATATGATGAATTTCATTGCCTATTCTGTTCTTCCTTATTTTACTCTATTCTCAGGTTAAGCTTTTCAAAGTTTCTGTGACTTTAAAATGGGTGACGTCCTGGCACATGTGATATTTTAATTCAGAACTCAAACTGAATTCCACTAAGCCACTCATAGGCTAAGAAGCATGTGTGCCCTCAGTAATGGTATATTTTATGAATAATGACAAGACTACAGTGCTAAATGTAATACATAAATTTAAGAGTGTTTCAGTTGTCAGCTGACTCCCCTAATATTTCGTGACAGGCCTGCATTGACTGCTTGTTTTCTCTGCTTGTTCCTTAAGCTGTTTTATTTTGTTTATTTGTGTGATTTTATTATTTTTTTAAAGCTGCTTTACTTAATTATATTCAGCTATTTCTATTGTTATATTTAGGTTTTTATTTTACTTTTATTGTGTTATGCATTGATTTTTACCAGCTTCTTTTATTGTATTTTAGTTTAGCTGAATTAAAAAAAAAACAGCACTTTATTTTATTTGCATTTTATTTTAGTGAAACTGAAAAATCTGAAATTAAATATAAATTATAATTTAGTTTTCCATGTGTGTGCACATTTATGAGTGAAAACTTCGTGACATTTTACTTCGTGGTCTGTGAATATTATGGTGGTCTCTGGTTGGTGGTCCCATATAATTTGTCCTGCATTTAGCTGTAACTGTACTGTGTACAGTATATGCTGAGGGAGCTAAAATTTGACACCTAGGGAGGTTAATATAAACGCAGATATAGACACAGTGAGAAACGCATTAAACCTCACCTGACGTGAAGTGCAGTGCAATGACATTTAAAGTCAACTGCCTGTTAATTCAAGTCATCAAGAGACATGTTTTAATCTAATCTCTTGCTCCTGCTACGATGACAGCACACTGCAAAGCCATATTTAAGACCTTTTATTTCTGCTACAACTACAAGTTGTTAAAAATGGGTCTACAGACGTCTGTTTGTCCTCATAAAGAGCAAGTATATGTCCTATTATCCATGTCAGGGTGTGTAATTAGTGTAGTACAGTCCATTGTCCCATGGCCCTTGGTCAGAAATCACTGTTGGTTTAATGGCAGGAGGTTAACTGGTGTGTCTTATGTGTCTCCCTCACACTCCCACTGTCTGGGTCATCTACTGCCCTGCCAGCTTTACTGCCCACTCTCTCCAGCACATCCAGTCTAAATATGTCCCCCTTGTGTGACAAGTAAATCAGTCCCCTGGCGCTGGCTGGCTCAGAGAGGCACCTAAGGAGGCTGAACTGGATCATAAAAAACCACCACCGTCTGACTTTTTATGGCTGCTAATGTTGTCTTTATGTACTGTTGCATGTGTCAAACTCTGGCTATTAATAAAGTCAGCTCTGATCTAACTGGTTGACTTAGCTGATCTTATCTTGTTTCAGTTAAAAGGGAAATCGGAAGCAGAAGAAGCACACGATTTTTGCTTGCTTACAATGTTCATCCAGTACATAATATTTATCCTTTTTTGCTCATTCATCTATTCATGACCTCTTTTCATCTAAATTAAAGCACACAAAGAATAAAAAATCATAGGTGGTCTAGTGCCCGCCAGATAGCAGGGATCCACGTGTACGGCTTCACCCACTGTCCTGAACAGACGAATGAAGTTAAGGCAAAACATATGATGTCATTTAAAGTTATTATCTCATTTAAATTAAAGTGCTTTTAAGAGTCAGATCCCATGGCAAAAGTCAGGCCTTGGTGAATTTTGTTTTATCTACTTTCAAATGGTGTTTAATACAGAACCCTTAAATGCTTCAATATGACTGGAGCTTGAATGAATGAATTGGGCCTGCTTTTCCTCCCTGCTCACCATGCGTAAAGTTATAAAAGGGTAACCACAGCATGGTAGTTTGCCAAAATGATTTTCTGTGTAGGAACGTATGGGAAAAGTAGCATTTAGGAACCCTACTGTTTTACCATGAGAGTAAGAAATCATGCAGCTGGCTGGTCCAGGACCTGGACATTTAGTCAGCTGTTGATTTCTTCAAAGGGGTGCAGACATCAAGTAGCCATAATGGTAACCATAAAAATTATATTGTTTGGAAAACTCAAAACTGGTAAGAAACCAAAATATATTTATGGCAAGTTGTAATTTTTTAATTTATTTTTTGTAGTCATTGTCACATTTAGTATATTTAAACATTTTGGGCCACCCTTTTTCATAAGATTTTCCCTATGATCATTATATTTATATAAATAAATCTAAGAGGTCATCAATATTTTTAGACAAAACACAAAATGGGATGCCATTGTGATATTAAATCCAGATGTGAAAACAAAACCTTTTGCAGTAACAAACACTTTGTTTTCTATACAACACAAAGGCCAGAGACACTTTCCTGGCTTCTTCTGTAGTTTATTTTCAAGATAAAGAATCAACACTGTCCCATAAACATGTTTTTTTTTTGTCTTTCTTAGTGCTGTGTTCCTGCTCAGCTGCATCCTGCCCTGAAATGTTACAGTCGTGCTTTCTAAGCAGCCTCGTCTTTTGTCTTTCCTCCGGCTAACTAACCCCTGCTGCTTACTCAATTTTTTTTTATTAAATCATAACTTCTTCGTCTCTTGGCTTTCATTCCCATTCGCACCCCTACATTCTTATGGTACCTCTGCCCCCTCTATTTTCCCCTCTGGACTGGATCACAGATGTCCTCCTCACATATCCCCCCCACACTGTGCTTTTCTCTTATCATCCTCATCCTCCTCTCTCACTCTTTCTCTCGTCTTACTCCTATCAGTGGCCAACCAGGCAACAGGATTTCCCCTGTGTTGGAAACAGGCTGTGGCCTAATTGTATTGTTTCAGCAGCTCTTTTCAGTAAAATCTCAGACTGCTCTCTGTGTTTGAGTTGGTATCAGTAACTTAAACTGGAACACTGGCCAAAGCACCACACAGTAAGAAAGAAAAAGTCTAAAACCAATGAAACATTTTAGAAACTTTAGCTCTTTACGTCAAACCAAACGCCCCTTGAGATTTGCAGGGTGAGTGAGAGACAGACTGCTGAAGCTTCTGAGACAGCGCACACTCACAATGGTCTTACCCTGCGAAGACAATTGTTGTTTCAGCTGTTATGTGACAGAAAAAAGCACCCAGCTGTGTCGATTGTGTGTGTCCTGCTGGACTGTAAGCAAGCTCGCACATTTGGCTTATGTGTGTACATGTCTGGGTTTTGGATTTAAAGAATGTATTCACATACTGAGACCATTATAGCACCTGAACAACACATTCTGAATACAGTAAAAGTGTATCAACCCGTTTCTTTAATATATTAAAACACAGATTCTAAAGAGCGTTCGAGGGTCATGGCAAAAGCATCAGTTTTTATTTCTTGAGAAAGTAATTTATTTGATTTTAAGGTATGTTTAGAATGATTATGTTGCTTTAGAAAGCATTCAATTCAGCTTTTTCCTCCAGAATTTGCTGTTATTCAGTCTAATCATTCCCTTCCATGCTACTGGCTGCAACACGAGTCCAAGGGATGATCCATGCACCCCTGTGCTCAACATGTGAAAATGTGTTGCTTTTATGAATTTATGCATCCTCCTCTCTTTGTCTTGCCTTAAAATATACCTTTTATTCAATGATTCAGGCTTGTGTAGACATTCATTTGCAGACCTCTGGATGGAGAATTTTGGCTTGAGGATGCAGGAAAGTTTTTAGACGGATGACACTTCCATGAAGCCCATATTCTATTTGTGCAGGTGTTGCTACTCAGCAGAATAGTGACCACCACCGAGTCTGCTAAATGTTCCTGAAAGTCTTTTTGCAGTAGAATGAATGTTTTGACTTTTTTTTTCTTTGTTGGAGATGACAACTTGACCTCCACTGTTCACTTTTACTGTTTCTTTGTTGCATTGTGGACCGAGGACCCAGCATCCTGCAAAATGTTGCTTCAGCCCTTCTGCTTTGCTGGCATCAGTTATTTTAATTTTGCTAAGCAGCTGCTTAGAGGAGTCTGTGGCTGCTGATAGTTAGGGCAGGCACAGTGTATATTTGAGGATACACAGTATTTGGAAAGCTTTGAAATTTGCTTTGCTTGGACTTTTCTAATGATAGCTGTGAACAAATCATTGCCCAAACAACCAATTGAAATTTTTAGACCTTGGTAGACGTCATTTGAGAACTTTCTCAGGACACCTACATTTTGCTGTGTAATAAATCTAAGAGGTCATCAATATTTTTAGACAAAACAGAAAATGGGATGCCTTTTACCCTGCTATTCGCCAAAAATAATACACCAATTTTGGTTAAAATGTTGAAAAGCAGGTTTGAATGTTTGAAGGTTTCTTACTTTATGTCATTTGCAAAAAGGTTAATCTTTTTTTGCTTTAATATTCAACACAATTTTTAATTAGGGTTCCCACATTTTTTAATGCAAGCGTACACATGATTGTTACAGTCATCTCAATGAGCACATTTGGAATGTAAATCAACTTGAGCTCATTAAAACATGTTGTTTGGTTTCTGCTGTCTGTCAGCAGGATTAGTGATTCACTGATTGAGGGTGGACAAACTTCACTTCAAAATAAGTTAACCCGACCCGAGCCTCTGAGACAAAAACTATAGCACGGTGCATCATCCATAACGATTTCCAATTTTTCTGTTAAAACTACATTTTATTCCACACCTCATCCTGTCTTTTGTTTTCCTCGTCATCTTTATCCTGCAAAAGATCTTCACTCTCCCCTTTTGCCTCTTTACTATTAATTGTAAAATTATGTGTAGTGCATGCACACACATTCACACGGCCCCATTTCCACACACGCTCACAGCTCTCACACTTTCACGCTATCTTACATGATAAGATAGCGCGGCAGCAATTTTGATAATGAAAAGGACGGACAGTGCTAAATGACAAATGTCCCTCTTTCCTTTCTAGATTTACTACATGGTGTAAAGGAAGGAATCATTGTGTCTGATTATTACACACACACTGAATCGCTCTGATTGATGTCTCTTTGTTCCGCACTCCACCAAATGTACAATAACTGTTTGATGCTGGACTTTGAGAGGGATTTTTAAGGTGCTGTTTTAATTAATTTGGTCATAAAACCAGCACGATTCCCAGCAGCCTCTCTGGCACCCTCACGCTCAAAGGACTTTATTAGCTTTGACAATTAATCGTCACTAACTACCCTGACTAATCACATCGTGGATTTATTGGTCAGAATCATATGGAATATTGATTGGCTCTCCCTCGTTTTGACCCATTCAGAGGACTGTAACTCACTCACAAAGGTGCAGTGACATCATTGGGTGAGGCTGGTAACACTGCAGGTCCTCAGAGTTTACTTTTCCTTTACAGTTTCTCTTTTATTGTGGTCAAAGCAAGCCACAACTCCAGTGAAAGGGTTACATAGACTGGGATTTGTATGTTTCTAGGGGTGCTTGTCTGTATTCATTTTTATTTGTTATCTCAGAGTAATTCAATCTATGAGAGTGAGCCTGGGCCTCATTATGTAAATTAAATAACCTCATCTAAAAAGAAAGGCAGAGTGAGCCACAGCAGGACTCTCTCTCAATCTCTCTCCAACACACACTTGCACACACAGACAAACAGAGAAAAAAAATGGTCCTTTTGGTACTGTATTATTAGGTTGTGTGCAAATGTTCAGTGTGTGTGTGTGCCTGTGTGTATACTCATGGGGACCTGTGTGAGTCCTCAGCTGGCTCTGTTTGGCCTGTAACAGGGAGGTGAGTGTGTGAGTGTGTCACCAGGGAAAATGATCGATAGCTATTAAAACCCACCAGGGCCTCAGTCCAGATGGAGCACTATTAGTGTGTGTCCATGCCTATGTCCGTGTCTGGGTGTGCGCCTGTTTAGCTATGATCAGGCACTGTGTTTGTACAGGTGGGACACTATAAGGCAGCAATACTAACCTGTTCCACTCCATTTACCTCTGCAAGCTGGGGAACCTTACCCAACCGCACAAGGTGCGTGTGTGTTTTTGTTTTAGTATGTCTCTGGCTGCATTTGTGTGTTGTTTGTGTGTACAAGTGTGACTGGGAGGTTGTCAGCATGTGTTTGGACTTGCTGGTTATTCTAGCCTGGCTTTTCAGAGGCAATAAAGAAAAAAAGTGGAGGGAAGGAGGAGGGAGATGAAGGCAGAGGGTGGGAGAAAGTGACAGGACTGAGTGATTGTTTTAAGTCGAGCAGCAGTTTCAGCCTGTGGGTGAAAGAAGGAAGAATGAATATTTGTTCTTTTGTATTTACTGATGAGGAAAGAACATAAATACTTGCTTGTCAGAGAGACTCACGGCACAGTGAATGTTTTGCTTAAATTATATTCAGGCTTTACTGAATACATATGAGTGTAAGTGAACTTTATCTTGCTGAATGGTCTCCTATGAAACAGGAGATGTGCAACAGTAAAAAGAGACCCCCTTCTCTCTGTTTTCATCTTCCTCTATCTCTCGCTGATGCGCACATATGCAGGGCAGCACATAGACACACTCGAGCACATAGAGATCTTTCTCAAAACCCTCCTCTGAGACTGCTATGAAACCCGATCACAGATCAATATTGAGTGGTGTTATGATTTTAAGGGAGGAGGCTCTGACTTTGATGGCTGTTTGGCTGTTAACGATGGATTTTATACAATTTTATGCTGTATTAGCCCTGTAGCAAATACTTCAGTCATATTGGCTTACATGTGTGCATTAAAATGACATTCTAAACCACCGATTTAAATTTATTTTAAACAGAGACATAAGGCAGAGTCTTGAACTGAAGTCTACCAAAGAATTCTGCAACCGCAAAGATATTAAGAAGCATAACCTCCAGGGGGGAAAGCTTTTTAAAAGCTTTTGGAGGCAAAGTCAGCATTGAAATTAAAGTTATTTAGCTTATGCTTCAAAATAGATGTGCCTGGAGGGATTTCATGGTGCATGGCAAGGATGGCAATTATCTACCACCAATGTGGCAACAAAATAGACAATTTACAGCAAATGATGAAACACAGTTGCTTTCGATTTGCAAACAGCTCCACATACATGATGCAAATTTCTTGTTCTACTACATCCCAAAGGTGCTCTGTATGATTGAGATGATTTGAGTACAGTGAACACATTGGCATGTTTAAGAAAACAGTTTGAGATGATTTGAGCTTTGTGACATGGTGCATCTGCTGGAAGCAGCCATCAGACAATGGGTACACTGTGGTTATAAAGGGATGGACATGGTCAGCAACAATACTCAAGTAGGCAGTGGTGTTCAAACAATGCTCAGTTGGTAGTAAGGGGCCCAAAGTGTGCCAAGAAAATATCCTACACCACTGCACCAACACCAGCAGCCTGATCTGTTGATATTAGGCACGATGGATCCATGTTTTCATGTTGTTTGTGCTTGTTTTCATTCTGACCCTAACATCTGAATGTTGCAGCAAAAAAACACAACTCGTATTATTCCAGTCTTCAGTCGTTTGACTTTGGTGAGCCCAAGCAACCTGTAGCATCTGTTTCCCGAGGTGACACCTGGTGTGGTCTTCTGCTGCTGTAGGCCATCTGCTTAAAGGTTCGGCTGTGCATTCAGAGATGTCTTCTGCCTGCTTTGGTTGCTAAAAAAGTAGTTATTTGAGTTAATTTTGCTTTCCTATCAGCTTAAACCAGTATGGCAATTCTCCTCGGACCTCTGGCACCAACAAGGCATTTTCACCCAGAGAAATGCTGCTCACTGACCACTCTCTGTAGACCCTCAAGTTGGTTGTCCAGAAATCCCAGTAGATCAGCAGATACTCGGGCCTGTCTGGCACCCACAACCATGTCACAATCAATATAATTTAAATCACCCTTCTTCCCCATTCTGATGCTCAGTTTGAACTTCAGCAGGTGTTTTTGACCATGTCTACATGCCTAAATGCAGTGAGTTGGTGTCATGTAATTAGCTGATTAAATATTGTCATTAACAACTATTTGAAAGGTTGTTCTGAACAAAGTGGCTGGTGAGTATATCTGTTTACAACCCATTACATAAAATATTTCAATGTCTATTGTTTCCCTGTTTATGTATCCGCATATATCTTTTCCATTAAAATTGCCTTAACTCTTAAGCTTATGCATGATTATAGAGATTAAACTGTTAATGATTATAGAAGTCAGTACCCAGTGTCACTTAAAGTGCCCATACCCTTAAAGAGATTCTGCACATGAGTAGAATCTGTAGGCAAGGGACGAGATTTCTGCAGCAGAAGCTTTCTGGTTTTTTGGTTGAATGAACTGCATTCACTGAAACGCACAGATAGCCACTGGCTATCGTGTGATGACAATTTAGTTTTTTAATGGATTTTTTAAAAAATATATTTGTATTCCTAAGCAATGATGAATGAAAATCCATATGTTGATTTGGATATCAACTGGCTATACCAAAATTGGTCAACAGACTAGACAGTGAGTTCCCAGATTGTCAGCTGACTGGTATTGCAACTATTTGAATTTCAAGTTACTGAACTGGCCTTCTTTACCATATTTGGTGCCTTTTGGAGTATTTTAAACTAACAGACCTCCCAAGAGGTCTGATAATTAAAAGAAAATAAATGACAAGATGATAATTCAGCATTCAAAGCAAAAGTGTACAAATCAGTGGTTTCTTCTTTTTTAAACAGCTATCATGTTATCAAGAACATGAAATTGATTTTTATTTTATTCTTTTTTGCTTTAACTTTCCTTAGTGTCTCCCAATACTGGAGTATACTGCATTCAGTGGACCATTGTGTCCATCACCCAGTACATTTCCTTATTTGATCAACTTATTGTGCATGTAATCAAATACTGTGTAGTAACAACAGAGAACTCCATAGGAGGATTTTCCTCCTTTGTGCATGTGTGTTTGTGTGAGAGGTTTTCTACTTACTCTAAGCCACACAATAACACTGACACTCTCTTAATAATCAAATCTTTCACTTGCTCTTTCTTTTAAGATGTGTGTGTGTTTGAGGCAAGGTCGGGGGAAGCTGAGGGGAGGAAGCAGCACCACATAGAGTGACAATAGTTTGTTCTGTTTCCCATGTGTTACTGCAGTGTCTGCAGGTACCTGTAACTGTCACCTCTGCATGGTTGTGTGCACATGTTGGCACATGGACCTACAGTACATTTCACAATGTAAAGTCAACAATGAAACTCACAGGCTTTTTATTGTTTGGTCCTCTTGTGTTTTTTAAGACAACTTTTTGTTCCCTATCACAGTCCTCATTCCTTTTCTCTGGGTGTTTCCTCTCTTTCTCCACTCGCTGGTATCGTTGTAGGGGTTTTTCTAATAAACATGCTGGTTGTCCTGTTGCTGTGCCGACAGAGCAACAAATATTTGGAACTATGTGGCACCTTCCACCAACATTCCACAATCTGCTGTTTTGGAAAGCTCTTCTGTCAGTCGTCTTTCTCTCCTCTCTCTCTGTGCGTTACTCTTCACTGACTCCTCCTTCTTTCGCTCTTTCTGCCTTCCCTTAAATAAATGGACTCTTTGTCTCCTGGTAAAATGAACTTGACAACAGTAGTTGGGACAAGTGGTTTTGTCTAACAGCAGGAACTCACACTATGACTGAGCACCAGTGCAGATCGGGCACATCACTTGCTTTGTTATTATCTGCATCTGTACTGTACAATTTATATTTTGGGCATTTAGCATAATCTGAGTGTGACAGTTGTACCAGATAGAATTATATGGATATACAAGGCCATGTTATTCTTGATTTGATGTTGGGGAAATGTGGAGTGTAAAATATTTTATGAATGTAGTTCAGTACCACTGCACTACATGGGATTAAGATTAGAAAAAAACCCACTCAGTGCATTTACTACAAGTACTGTTGTTAAAGGAAATCTATTATGCTAATTTCAGACACTGTTCTTTGTATCCTTGGAGTCTATTAGAACAAAAACAAGCCATTGTTAGCCCCCTTTCCTCTTTCTTTAAGCCTTTTTGTTCTGATTGGCTTCCCCTTGCAAACAAAATATTAGAACAGCAGGTGGGTGGGGCTTCTGATCTTAACGCTTAAAGAACTGAGCCTGCGATGACACTGTTAGAGATAGCTGCTCTCAGTCAAACAAATGTCAATGAAAAACTTTCTGAAACAGAGTACTTAGAGCGGGCTGATGCCTAAGGTTTTGACTCACAGGGAATCCTTACACTGACCTCACTATTTAAAACTTAAAAACATTTTAGAATCACTTTTTATTACCCTTTTTTAAACTGCTCAAGTGCTGTTTTTCATTTTTATACAGCTTATTTTTTGTGCATTTTAACAAAGTGCAACTATAAAAACTTCATGAAGTTGAAGATATTTCTAAGGCTATAATGTTTCCATTGGATCCACCTTTGTAGAGTTGGAAATGCAAGCAAGTGGAATGCAGTGACTTCAAGCAATGTAAGATAAGTGACAGATGAGAACTACCCCCAACTGACAGGCTGCTTCGATTTCATTTCAAGTTTTCCTTCCTGTTCACTCCTTTCAAATTTAAATCGAGGAAGGTTGGCTCTTTTGTTAATCATTGCATTACCCAGTAGAGTTATTGCTGGGTTGCTGGAAGGCAATCAATTCCCTGTGCATGAAATCTGAAACTTCTTACAAGTGGTACACAGCTGGGCCCTGAGAGTGTACCCGGCTGAGAATTTAGATGCAATCTTGCACACTTACATTATGCACTCATGTCTGATCAGTTTGAGGAGTACGTGCTATCACTTGCATGTAGGCACATTTTTAGCTGTTGTAATGGGCAGTAATGCAGCATGCTAATAGAAGCCAGGAGCACTGGAATTCTGAGAGATTCCAGTTCATCTGGTCCGCCTTGTACAATTCATCTTCAAGTGTTACATCATGATGTGGCAAGTGTGAGGCAGCTAAAATGCTCAGAAAAGCAGAGACTGTTCTTGTATACTGAGCTTTTTAGCATCCTGTGACTGCTCAGGTTGCAGAATTTACAGGATGAGTGCTTCTAAAGTGTCTGATTTTATTTGGCTGTTGTTTGTTGATTCTTGTATTTTGATGTGTCCTCTGTGTTTTAAGACGTATATGCAAGTTTGTTAATTTTTGCCTTAAATCTGTGGTAGTCAATAATCTGTGTGTCTCTGACTAAACTGTGTTTGCAAACTAATCCAGAAGGAAAATGAAAGAGCTTAATGTCTAAGTACTTCTTACAAAATTGTGAGAGGAGATAATGATCTTGCAATATGCTGCATCTGTGCGCGTTTGTGTGTGTGTATTTGTGTATACCTACATAATGGTTTGATGCGGTTGTGATCACTGGCTAATTCTGTGGAATGCACTTCCACCCTCTTAACCAATCAATCTGTATTTGCTCAGTGTAGACCGGGGCACTCTGGCCGTGAGAAATCCTTCACAAATCACCTCTCTACTTTAACAGACATACATGTGTGTGCCTTTTAGTGTGTGTGTTTCTCTTAACTGTGTGTGCGCGTGTGCTGTCAGACTGGTTTGTCAGAGAGAAATAGAAAAAAGTCTCAGCCGAAACTAACTCCGGTGCATTCACATGTATGCACGTACTGTCCATGTTTCATGTGCAAACACATGCTGGTGATTGAGTGAACAGTTGAATTCCTGTCTGCACTTAAAGTTCTCCCTCTATCTCAGAGGGCTAAGGGCTATAGCTCTTATCACATACTGGAACTGTGGGTGCACATGCATGTGTGTGATTGTGTGCATGTTTGTTCAACCCTGTGCATATATGTGTGTGTGTGTGTGTGTGTGTGTGTGCATGTTTGAGAAAACACAGACTGACCCATGGGACTGCTCCCGCTGTATGTTTTGGCTCTGTCAGGCAGACCATTACTATGGCGTCGAAGGTCAGGTGGTCTGGCAGAAAGGCCCAGATATATTTCTGTGTTCAAATCAGGCATGCTAGCCTGATGAATAATCTTGTTGGGAAGCAGATGCAATTACTTAGTTCCTAGTGGGGTTTGTGGGATTGTCAAGACCAGGCTGTATATCTTTTTGCTCCTGGAGCATAAATTAGTGATAAGACAGCCCGCCCTGAAAGTTCAGGTTATAAACTTATGTTTTATGAAAGTATCCTTTGAGCATCACTTTGATCACTTATCTGTGTCAAGAAGATTAGAATCAGCTGTAGGAAATCTGGTGCTGCATATACAATTTTGACACATTGTGCATTTTTCTCCTTGATCCATCAGCTCTTATTGCCTTTGTACGCCATCTTTGCTGCTCTTCAGCTATGAAATAACATGAACTTTGTGTTTTTGTGTTTGGTCCTATGAGTTGTTTTGTTTACTTTTTTTCCATGTAACATTTACATTTTTCTTTCATAAAATCAAACTACAAACATGGTATGTTTTCATTACTGTGCAGCATCCGTCTTATCAGTGTTTTCTTGGCATTTCTTATCAGATCCTTGTTAATAGATAAACTTAAGGCTATTGAACACATGAACCGATACAACAACCAAAACCAAACACTAATAGTAATACCAATCCAAACACTCACACTAACACAGATAGGCCTGCTAATAGTCATACTAATTCTAATACTAATACTTACTAATTCACACATTTCAGTCATATTGAGAAACAGAATAATGAAAGCTCTGTTTTCATTCAAACCCAGCTTTACCCATGTCAACATGCAGTCAGGCTAATATTTCCTCTTCTCTCACTTTTTATTTTGTTCTTTTCCCAGTTCTTCTGTCTTTCTCGCAGGTGTTGTTATGTTGTTTTATTAATGAATATTCAGAGGCCTCCATTTCTCTCTTTCTTGTTTCTGTCTTTTTAAATCCAGGTCAACAACCATGTAAATCCTGGATGTCAGAGGCCTCAGTGGTTCTTTGCAACACTGGCTGCCTCACAAGTTTCAGCACGCAAAGGTAAAAGGGTAGACATTATCATAAAACATTTCATGAACTTACCTAACCTACTGAAGCTATTTGGAAGCTGCATTTGATGTTGTCTTTTAATTTGATAAAGATGTTCACTTTTCTAAGAGATTTTCTTTCTTTTCGCTGATCTATCATGGCTCATGTTTGCCACTGTAATTTATTAAACTAATAGTTGGACATCTTGATGAAACAAGCATATTCACTGTTCTGAGTTAAATGAGTTCTTTCCCCCCAGGTTTTATGTTAAATTAGCTAACAGGTTGCCAGCAGTAGCTTCATAATTACCGTACAGACATAAAAGTGCTTTCAGTATTTGCATCTAACGCTCTGCCAGAAAGACTAATCCTCGAAACACTGAATAATTCATAAAGAAATGCACATTCAAATAATAAGAGCATGTCACATGTGTCAAAGATAACTTTTGAGCACATTTTGTGTACACTTAACACACCCATGACAAGAAAATAAGTTAAAACGTCATAGTTTAGACCAGTGTTTCTCAAACTGTGGGGCACGCCCCAGTGGTGGGGCGCAGGGTCATGATAGTTGGTGAGTCAACGACCTGGGAGAAAGGTCACACAGAACAAATGGTGAACATCTGATTAATTCTCACATTCTAATATTTGCATCTGTTAGCAGGTACGTTAGCAGGTACGGTAGTAATGCAACTAGCGAAATTCTCCACCATCGCCATCTGTGTACATAGAGCCCCTCCTGGACCTCACTGCGCGTGGGGCATGATCTGATTTCTTCCGGCAAAGTGGGGCATGATGGAAAAAGTTTGAGAACCACTGGTTCAGACTATGATTCTATTCTTTCTGTTCGACCATGTGCAGATTGTAAGGACTTGCTGGATGTCAAAGGTTGAAAATAAATGCCTGTATTTAAGTTTTGTCAGGACATCTCAGCTCCTATTTGTGAAAGCATTAGAGCAGGTAGTTGTAAGTAAAATGCACCTGATTTACTTTAATTGCAAAATTGTGACTAGTCTGTCAAGCCCACATACTTAAATGGTATTTCCATACTGATGTGCATTCAAATGGGCAGTGGAGGAAGTCATTTTGGTGTAATAGCAACAAATGAGTGGGCTAACTGGCAGTAATTACCCATTGTGCATGTATGTGTGTCAGAGTGGGTGAGTCTTTGACAGGTTGTATAGACACCAATGATAACACAGCTGTGTCTGATTCCCCTGGGTCTGGGAGTGATTAAATTGGAACTGAATAGCCCCCTTTTTATTATTGCTTTTCCAGTTTCTTTTACATATTTGTCTTAAACTTTTAGCTGTGTTTATGCTTGTGTTCTTCCTATTGTTCTCTGTCTGTCTTGTATGTGGGATGGAGAAATGGAGAAACAGATGGAGGTGGAGAGAATGGACAGACGTCACTGTCAGTCGACGTAGGAACAATCAGACACTCACACACTTTCATTCAGCTCATCACAAGCGCTGTCTTTAAATGTCTGGGTGCCATGCCGGGCAGCAGTGGGCGCGTGACGTTATAGGGGAGTAGGATTCCACTATTTGCTTTTGACGTACGTCCGCCCTCAGCCATGCATGTGTGCATGTGTTTGTTGACGTGGTTGTGTGAGGGGACGTATTTATATGTGTGGTTTTGCAGAGCGGAGAAGCGAAACCAGCGAAGCCTCAGAGCAGGCGCCAGCCTCCCTCCATCAACCAGAATGTGAAATTCACAGCTCGGAAGAGCTCCGTGTCACGTACAGCCGCCTCACAAACCTGCAGTATCTGTTGGTGAGCACCTACTATTTTTGCAGCAACAATTGCAATCTTGCACCAACAGTGGATGTTATAATCACACTAAAATAAAGTTTAGGGATTGTAGCTTGACAGTGACATATGAAGAACATAAAACATGAGGAATGCACCGCTGCCTAGAGGGCCAACCTGTTTGGACAGTAAACCATCACAGTGACATTTTACAGCTGTATGCCAGTTTTTGGGCATCATTCTGCCATAACACTTAACAGCTGTGAATGCGCCACTTTGGACATGTGCTGTAGGGGATTTATATAAACAAATCACTGACACAAGGACAGGCCCCAGTAAAGCATGGTTCTGCCTTTCGTGAGCTGCAGGAAGGACTTACAATGAAACTACTCAGGCTGCTTCCTTTCTGTGCAGAGGCTCTGAAAGAGAGGCAACGGGCCAAGTTCTCCTCCCCTCGCCTGAGGTGGAGTTTTTATAGTGTACTGCTTGCGAGTTTGGGAACATACAGAACAAATAGCATGATGGACTGTTGACTGATTGATTGATGACTGTTTGTCAAGGTGTTGCAAAAGCTGTTCAGGTGTGACATTAATACACATTTAAAACAGACCGTGTTATTATATGGCTGTTTTGTTTTATTTCCTGGGTACAAACTATTGACTGAAATTTTTTGCATGCACCTGGTTACATAGTCCAAAATAAGGCAAGGTGCTGATGCACACACTTGAGCCATTGTGCTTGTGCACCTGAAAGCTATGTTTATTTTCACTGTTGCTGTAAATGCAAGATCTGTTTTGTGGTTCAGTCCTGAGAGCAACTTCCTGAGGTTCACTCCAAGCTTCCTGTCTGAGAAGTCAGAGGTTATCTGCAAATACCACCCCTTTCAACCCACACAGGTCCATGCAGATGTTTCCTCAGATGATTATGGATCAGCCTCATTCACGCACACACGTGCACACATGTGCTGGGATTTAAGAAAGGCTGCAAGAAGCATACACGTGTTTCTGCAAAGCTGCTTTATTGCAGGGAGGGTGCTCATCTGTATCTGATGTGTTCCCTAACTCTTTTTTACTTCAGTTTGAGTTTGTGTGTTTAGAATGGGGTGCAGCTGTAGTCTCAGTTCCAGGACAGGAACTACATGCTCCAAATGTATGTTTGCATCAGTGTGTCTCTGTCTGTTTTCTTGAACATCTGCTCCTTGTTGGTTTTGTTTTCCCTATCCTACAAGGCCCACCCCTGCACCGGGTGCCTGACTCCCAAACTGTCTTACTAGTTTTCTGTGATAAAGAGAGCAAAACAAAGATGGAGTGAGCAACAGAGGTAGAAATAAACTGAGATGCAAGTTTGTGCAGCTATTTTTAATAAAGTATAAGTGTTTTCTATTTCATTATCAAAGTTGGTTTCTAAAAACTGTAGTCTGCCATTTGGTCTTTTTTTTCCGATTCAGTGCACTTGCTGTTTGTGTTCACGTTCCTTATAATAGTAGATACTCTTATCGTATCAAGATGTTTTATTTTTTACCACTTTTCAGTCACATATTTTAAAAAAACCAAAAAACTCATACAGTAAACATTTTCAGAGGTGTCTTCACTCTTTTACTCGATAATAACAGTCATGAGAAAAGAAAAAATGACCTGATACAAACAACGGAATAGTGCAAAGTGTGAAAGACAGAAATCGAGTGTCATCTGTAATTCATATTCTTCTTCTGTCCTTGATTTTATCGGTTTATAAGACAAACACAGTGTACATGCACATGCGCATGCACACTCACATGCAAATGAGTATGCAGGCTCTTCATAGTTTCTGTACTGGTTTGAGTAAAACCTTGCTATGTGTTTGCTTAACAACAGTCAGTTGTGAGCAGTCAGACTACAAAACATAAAGGAAGTCATCAGATCTTCTTTTGCACTCACTCCAGATATCATTTGTTTCACTCTCTGCTGACTCCCCTCTTGTTTCATATCTGTGGTTTACCCAGATATGAAACAAGAGGGAAGTAACTATTATTGATTTCTATTTTGCATTCCACTGACAGACATAATCATTGTATCTGTGCTGCACTCTCACACACAATACGAAAGGAAGCATCAGCATTTTTAAGCAACGCAGCAATGAGATATAATAATAAGGCCACAAACAATTGTCTCAGCTGACTTGTTCACCTGACTTATTCTAATGCAATAGTTTGTTAGAACATTCAGAATTAATAGAGTACATGCCATCACAGAGAGATACAGAGCACCCATTCATATGACTGGGTGTGTCCAAACTTTATAGTTTCTGGTAAGTATTGCTTGTAAACATGGTGTTATAGCTAGCAATGCTAGTTTGACGGTCACCACTGTGGTCCAGATCAGGGTTATTATAGTTAACGAAAACGAACGAAATAACGAAAACTGAAATTGAAAAAACATTGTCGTTAACTGAAATAAATAAAATAAATAAAACTATAATTAAAAGGAAAAAACAATAACTAACTAAAACGGTATTGTGAGTTTCCAAAACTAACTAAAACTAACTGAAATTATAGATAAACTTTCATTTTCTTGTCATTTTTTAAAGTCTTGTTGAATGATATGAAATCATTTTCTCCGCTCTCCGGGTTTAAGCTGGAGCGCCATCGGGCAACTGCGTGCGTGCATGCGTGTGCATGTGCGCTCAGCGCGCT